>JAODKN010016526.1:0-10196 GCA_026774425.1 Petrocephalus zakoni
TTCCTTTATGTAAAGCACTTTGAATTACCTTTGTGTATGAAATGTGCTATATAAATAAACTTGCCTTGCCTTGCCTAGTGGACAGAGTGAACAAGCAATCCAAACTAGGGTTGGGCGAGATTCAGTTTACAAACTCACAAAAATGTAATTTAGTAATATCATGATACACGATATTATGATTTACATTACTGTGGAGCTGGGCAGACTGATTGGGGGGGGGGGGGCAAATGAGAAGACTTGCTTGCTGGGAAAACAAGGCTCTATTATTGAGTCCTTAACCTCCACACTCACTGAATAAGCACCACACCAATTACAACAGCGGATGCCGGACTGTCAGGTACACACACGGTGGAGGATTTATACAAAGCTTGAAACACATGAGGATCAGACAGGGTTCACATATGTCATGGGTAACATAAGCGCCATTGCAGGATTTGGTCACAAGGGGGTTTCACTCTTAAGCCCCTTTCAGACATGCACTGCCACCCAGTATTTTTCAAGACATTACCGAGAGGGGCTGTATATGTGAACAGAACTGTCCGCAACAGTTGTACCAGACAATTAACACAATTTACCCTGCTAGATCCCTAATACAAAGTCCAGATAATTTCCGATTGACCCTCAGGTGTGAATGGAGCAGAAAAATTTCCGGAGAATTCAGCACAAGCAAGGGGGCATGTTAATGACATTTCTATCATGCCACTGGTGCATAAATGGAAGAATATGTAGCTTCTTTGTGCCTGTATATGCCTTTCCATTATTTTGCAAATATTGCAGGTATGTCCAAGTAAATGTGGAATTGATATCAAAGCAAAAACAGTTGTCATTGTGGAAAGATATATTATGTGTCATGTCCTACCTGCTGTATGCTCTACCCTAGCACCACTCTGCACACCAACCGGAATATTTCTAGTTGTTGTAAATGCCTCTGACATGGTTGTGTCCTATATGTGTGGAGGAGTAACTGCAGAAAATATCTGGAGTTCATGTATGAACATGACTTTTACTACAAGCAGCATGGGTTGGCAGCAAGCAAGAAAACAATCTAGTATTTTTGACCAAGGGCCTCATGTATAAACGGTGCTTACGCACAAAAATGTTGCCCACGCCCGTTTCCACGCTCACGTCAAGATGTATAAAAACTGAACTTGGCGTACCGCCACACACATTCTCACGGCAACCCCAGACAAGGCGTATGCAAGTTTCTGCTCAATTTGGCAAACTGGAGGCATCCATTGGCACAAGAGTGCTACTGCAGTTTCACTGTTTCATACTCGCATTCATGATGCGGTCTGTATAAAATACACTATAATTAATTATACATAGTTTATAAATGTACAGCACATGACTGTAATCAATTTGTAACAATAAAATGGTTCAGAGTAAGTCCAAAATATTCCAACTACCATGGCTGCTCTTACGTTATTAGAAGGCATCGCAAACGGAAGAATTAGAAGAGATTGCATATTTAGGGATCATAGTGATCTCTTGGCTCATGATGATGACTGGCTTCTAAGTTGATTTAGATTTTCAAGTGCTGTGTGCTGAACTGGGGCCAGCTTTACAAAGGCAGACTTTGAGAAATTTAGACCATTTATTTTTTATCACTGTGCGACTTTCCGTAATTACATTTTTAAGTACCTCAGCCACGCTGTGCCACTCTTTCTTTTGTTGCTGATGCCACTACTTAAACCGCCAAATAACATTTTTTTTCTCGCCTCGATTTCGCTAAGCAAGACCTTCTTCTTCCCACGTGCCTTGGCCATTGTTTTTTTTACAAAACCCCGATCGAAGAGGATCTTTATATTGATTTGCATATTAAAATATGTAAAATTATGGGAGGAGACAGGCGTGGTGGTGGGCTTGTGCACATCCGTAACATTTCCCGCCGATTGGGATGTAAGAAGGGAAAGAGCGGAGAACTTCGCGTACGCACAGTTTTATACATCTGGATTTTTACTGGCGTACGCAAATTTCTGGTTTTGTCTGTACGGCAAGTTTTTGTGTGAATTCCACGCACGCCATTGTACATGAGGCCCCAGGTCAGCCATCTTTGTTTTCTTCAGTTCGGGTGTAACACGTTTGACAGTTACCGTTTCAAAGCAAAAGCTGATATCATTAGTTAAGGCTACCAACATTACTACGATAATATTGTCATATCACCCAAGCGAATTTCACACAGTGAAAAACCTTCTGAAAAAAACACAGGAAAGTCAAAGAGATCCATACCTTGCACCTTACCTTGTTGGAATACTGCAACTCACCTTGAGATGGACTGAAGCTCTCCCCAGCCCAGCTTCTCATGGGTCGCAGACTCAGGATAAAACTCCCAACATCGACTCTAATGCCGAAGCCGCAACTGTACTGCAATGTTCAGAGATGCATGAAGGCCAAACAACTGAAGCAAAAACACTACTTTGATTGAGGAGCGACAGCAACCTCTGACGATTGGAGAAAGGTGAGAGCCAACATCAAAAATATCTGGCAACCAGCAACTGTAATGAATAGTCATGAGACACCACATTCATTCCAAACACTTGGTGGAAACATATACAGATGGAATCGGTGGTACCTGCTTAAAACCAGAGAAGACAAGTTTCAACACCCGTATTCTCAGATTGAAGACATTCTTCCAGAAGAAAGGGAATCAACAGAATCTGACACACCAATGCAGAAACCTGCTTCGTTACCAACAAGAACAACCAGGACACTGAATGTAGCCTTGGGTAAAACAGTTAAAAGGTCACAATATGGCAGGATGATCTGACCATCAGCAGTACTCACTCTAAGCTAAGGGTGGAGAGATGAGTTTTTTATTTGTTAAAAAAATAGACTGCAGTTTGATGCTAAGTTGGTGTGGTCTGATGTTTATGTAAACTGCAGTATTTGTTGTAATGATTAAGAGCAGCAAGCATTTTGAGTTTTGTGCCACGTAATTTTTTGGGTTGGAAAAAAAAAATCTTTCTAAAGAGAGGCGTTGTGATGTAGGGTGCTCTGATGTGTGAAAAGTGCCAGAGACCTGTAACCCCACATGTGCTGTACATGTGCCTTTTTAAACTTTTATTAGTATTTGAACTCTCTTCTATTTTGTCTATCACGCTTATTTATGTCCATATGATGTTTATATGGTTTACCTGTATTTGTATGTGTTATTTACTTATTTAATTATTTATACTGGTAAAAAATCTATATCAATATTTATTAAAGAAAGCAATTTCTTTTGCATCTAGAAAGCTGTTACAGCGGCATTTAATTGACGTGTATTTTTGCACATTTATTGTGATGTTTTATGAACTGCTAATGCTGTTTATTCAACTATTGAGGGTACAATTTATCACTTTGTTGTCAGATGGTGGAGAGCCCTTCTCAGAAGAAGAAAGTGACAGAGACCTGTAACACCAGATAAAACATCAGAATAAACCCTCCAGTCTGCAGAAGGAGTCTCTGTCCTCATCTTCTCTTAAATAAACTCACACAACAGTGAAAATATTTAGCCAGGGTCAACCAGGGGTGTTGGACACACAGCCTACAATGGCACCTTTGGTACTTAGATGTACTGACAATGCACAGAGATCTTCGAGAGAGCTTTTACGTGAGCATGAAAACGAGCCTGTGTACGAAACAGTATAAAGGTGAAGAACATTATGCAAATTACCACAGCATGCTTTACTGTGAGCTTTACCACCCGGCTTGCCTTGTTACTGAGAGGCGCGGAGCGCTTCAGTGAGGCTTGGAAGCGTCGTTCCCAGTGATCACGTGACAAAGTCACGTGACGCGAGACTCCCAGGCGCTGCCTGGAAGCACCATTGCTTTTAAAAACCCGACACGTGATTCGACGCGGTGTATTGGACTGCCCGCTCTACATAGATGTGTTCTGCAATAATTCGGGGAAAGGGATCGGTTAGATGGCGCGCTTTTATTCTATAGACACATTAGGTTTTGGCCGAGTGCCATTTCTGTAGCTATACTGCCGGTGCATTGTGACTGCCCCCCTATCATTTCCCCTAAGGGGGGGCGTGACATCGTGGAAGCTCGGCCGGGATCTTTTTGTCCCGTTAGCACCGGTAGAATATCACGGAAGTCAGGCCCAGCGTCGTAGGAAGGTCTGGGATATCCCGAGTGCATCGTCGTGCTGTATACCTGTATAGACAATGGGTGACTTTGACTTGTCGGCTTTCCTTTCCCAGCCGACTGTGGAGCAGTTTGACAGGTGTCGTAAGGGTGATTTAAAGCGGATTGCTGCCCACTTCCGGATCGACCTGGCGGGACACCCTTTAAAGAAGGATATTAAAGCTGTATTATTAGGAAAACTCTGGGAGTGGAACATCCTGATCCGGCCTGGCTTGGAGAACCCTGCGTGCTCCATATCCGTAAAGGAGTCGCCTGGCGCAGAGGCACTGCCACCATCGAGTGGCGATGGGTCGTATGAGGACAGTCCGGTGGAGGTAGGTGCGCCTTTGCCTCCGTTTGATCCGATTTCTCCGATTGGCACGCCCCCAGGCGGCGGCGCAGGGGAAGGCAGGTGCCCGACAGGCGGAATTTGACATTTCGGCTGCAGGTGCGATGTTATGAAATAGAGGCTGATAAGGAGGTCAGGTTGCGACAACTGGAGTTGGAAGTACCGAAGGCTACTTCAGTACCGATGTCTGGGTCGGCCTAACGGGGGCGTAACAGCTGCATTTGTATTTAGTATTGTATTTGTAACGCAGTTGTCTGAGGCGGCTGGCGAAAGCCAGCAGGAACACAAAATGTGCAAACAAAACGATGTATAGCTGCTTTTGATAATCAAAAACAACGCAGGACAACAACGTTAAGGGCACTCTTTGGGGGGGTTTCACTGGCTAACAGCCCATCCGGATATGGACTGTAAGGCGAATGTGGGAGATCAGGGCTCGCAGCAGGAAGATGGATGTGACTTTTCAGAGTAAAGAATAATAAACGGTCATTAACCATTAATAACATTATAATATCAGAATTCCCAGTGGTTGTTTGTATAAATAAATGTGGGTTTTATTAGTATTTTTCTCTTGATCTTTGGACCAGTGTCTTTCAGAAGAAAATTATTTTAATGTGTTGCCTGCAGTTAGGAATACTCCATGTTATTTGCATTGTCTGCTTAAATGAATATACTGTGTATACAGAAAGTTTTCAGACCAAGCAAAAAGCAAAAAATGAGTGTTACAAGTGTTTTGTTAATTTATTAAAATAAAAAATATCCTATTTACATAAGTATTCAGACCCTCCATTTAGTATTTGGTTAAATCACCTTTGGCAGCAATGACAGCCTCTCCTCTTTTTTGGGAATGACCCTTCGAACTTTCTTTTGGAATGTTCTGCCATTCTTCTTGGCAGAATCATTCAAGCTTACCCAGGTTGGATGCGGAGCATCGGTGCACAGCTATTTTCAGGTTTCTCCAGAGATGCTCTATTGGGTTTTGGTCTAGATGCTGGCTGGGCTACTGCAGATCTTTCACAGTGTTTTGCTGAATCCATTCCTTTGCTTTCTTGGCGGTATACTTTGGGTCATTGTCCTGTTGGAATGTAAACCTTCACCCCAGCCTGAGATCCAGAGCACTCTGGTAAAGGATTTCCCTGAGAATTGCTCTGTATTTTTCTACATCCATCTACTTCTGCATTGTAACACTGATTAGCTGGCAAAGTCTCACTGTGTTTAATTTCATTTTGGTTTCAGCAGACACCTTCCTCCAGTAAAATCAGCTGCCACATGAACCAGAAACCTTCCCAGCCGGGTGTCGGAGACGTAAAAGAAGAGGAGAGGGAATACCTGATATCTGAGTGTGAAGGGACTACGAAAGAGAGCCCCCACAAGGTGAAATGGAGTGTGTGTAGGTCTCCAGTGTCACTTATGTATTCTGAAGTGGTTTAATTTTTATTTGTCTCAAAAGCACCCAACTGTACAACACACCAAAAAGGGATAAAAAATATAGATTAATGTCTGACCTGAAAATAATTTTATTTGCTTTCTTGCTCCTGTTTTTCTGTTAAGCAAATATAACAGCCTGTATACATTTATGAAGTGGACAGCTTATTCTGCCATGTTTGGTTTTTGTAACAGAAGATGAAGAGTGACAGTGTTCAGGATGTGACTGAGGAGGAGCTGACTGGTTCTCTTTTTTTAAACACTGATGGGAGAAGGAGAAGCAACCGGAGTATGAAACCTCCAAACCAAGGTGATTTTTAACTACTAACTAGGGTTGGGCAATATTCAGTTTTCAAACCCGATACAGTATCTTTTTAATAATATCACGATATATGACATTGTCGCTTACAATACTTTAGGGCTGGGTAGACAGACAAAGTTCTTGAGTTCTTAACAAGACCTACTCAGGCACTGAACAAGCTTCGAACAAACTACAACAGCGGAAACAAGGAAGTCAGACGCCGGACTGCCGGGTAAATGGTGGGGGATTTATACAAAGCTAGGGACACACGAGGATCAGACAGGGTTCACATATGACACAGGTAATATGTGCCACAATCGGGAAAAACAGCTATTTACAACAACAGAACAAGGGGCTATGTACACATGCGTGATCTGTGTAGTTTAATCTGCTTTTATTTTTTTATCTTGGTTTGAGACATTGGGAAATATTAATGTTTATAAATAGTGTAGATGGAATTATCAGTAGCTTATCGAACAGAATGACTATGTCATTCATTTGGAGAAACAAAACCGATTATTTTTCCAGATGAATGCAATACGCTTCCGTAGCATATGGCTTTCCATTATTTCGCTGATATTGTAGATACGCCCTTAAATGTAGAACTGATGTCAAAGCAGAAAAAGTGGTCATTGCAGAAGGATATATGATGTCATGTCCTGCCTGCTGCATGCTCTACCCCAGCGCCACCCCACGTACTAAGCGGAATATTTCTAGTTCCTGTAAATGCCTCTGATGCGCAAAATCTTCAGTTGTGTGCTACATGTGTGGAAGGGCTACTCCGGAAAATGTCCGGACTAATTCTCCTGAAAATTGTTTTATGTATGAACATGGTTTTAACTACAAGTAGTAGCCATTTTAAACCAGCAGTGTTGATACTTTGTGTACTTCAGGCATGTCACAGCATACTGTGAAGAGGAACCTGCTTATGGAGTAACAAATGCTCCTTTGAAGATATGTTTGACTTATTCCCTTTATTCCTGACAATCTGTTAACCCTGTCCCATCTCAGTACTGACATGTCTCCATCTTGCCTTCAGCAAGAAGAGCGGATGAATCCTTCCAAATCTTTGCTTGTTCTCCTGGTCCGTTCTCCACTGCAGACATTGACCAGCAGAGACCTATGAAGAGATCTCACGTTGAGGAGTATGTCAAACAACTCAGGGCTGTATCTGTCGACACAATCCAGTGTTCACCAGCTTCTGCTGACCCCAGTGCTGCTCAACCCAGTACAGACACCCTCAATACCCAGGGAGAAGCGAGTACAGACACTCTGACAGCTCAACGGGGTTTCAAGGGTGATAAAACTTCCTATATAAACAAAGGATGTAAAAAACATCGACAGGCTCGCACAGGGGTGAAGTCCAATCAGTGTGCTGAGTGCGGGAAAAACTTCAGTCAATTAGGAACCCTGAAGAGACACCAGCGGATTCACACAGGGGAGAAGTCCTATCCGTGCTCCCAGTGTGGGAAGAGCTTCAGTCGTTTAGAAACACTGAAGAGACACCAGCGAATTCACACGGGGGAGAGGCCCTATCAGTGCTCCCAGTGTGGGAAGAGCTTTAGTCAGTCTGGGACCCTGAAGACACACCAGCAGATTCACACAGGGCAGAGGCCCTACCAGTGTTCCCAGTGTGGGCAGAGCTTCAGTCGATTAGGAAACTTAAAAACACACCAGCGGATTCACACAGGGGAAAAGTCCTATCAGTGCTCCCAATGTGGGAATAGCTTCAGTTGTTTAGAAACCCTGAAGAGACACCAGCGGATTCACACAGGGATGAGGCCCTACCAGTGCTCCCAGTGTGGGAAGAGTTTCAGTCATTCAGGAAACCTAAAAACACATCAGTGGATTCACACAGGGCAAAGGCCCTACCATTGTTCTCAGTGTGGGAAGAGCTTCAGTCGATTAGGACACCTAAAGACACACCAACGGATTCACACAGGGCAGAGGCCCTACCAGTGCTCCCAGTGTGGGAAGAGCTTTAGTCACTTAAGAACCCTAAAGGCACACCAGCACATTCACACAGGACAGAGGCCCTGCCAGATCTCCAAGTGTGGGAAGAGTTTCAGGTTAGGACGTATAGAGAGGCAACAGCGGACTCACACAGTTGACTGTTTATCACAGTCACTCCAATAAGTGTATGTTTTTGATTTTATTTATTTATTACAGTTTTTGTGAAATAACTTGATTTTGGGTTCCCCTCATCAGTCCCCTTGATTTTTTTTTTTTAGGGTTTGTTTTACAATGATTCAGAGGCAGTGTTTAATAGTTAACTACAACTAATAACTACAAAGCAGTTTTAGAAAGTACTGAAAAAAATCCATTGACTGTTGTGTTAGTCTGAACAATTTGGGGAAAATACCTAATCATGATTTTTCGGACATATTTGATTCAATTTGATTTGCAATATATTTTAAAAGTCAAATTTCAGTTCAGTATTCAGTGTGTAATATATTTAAAACATGACACCGCATTAGCACATGAGATACTATCAAAATATTAACCTGTCTTTATTCTAATGCAAGTATGAGAATATGGTTGCTTCCAAAATGTATTTATTACTTTTTTAAACCCTTGTGTACATAACTCAGGTCTTAAGTGAACCGGCATGCATAAATATAAATAAATGACACAAGTAACCGTGACTGCAAACTTTTATTGAATACCTCATTCCTGAACACTAAGATCAGATCATGCCTCATGCCTCTTCATCTGAAACTATTTACTCTGAGACTGAATACCTTCAAATTATTGTTTTATGATCATTTGTCAAAAAATACAACCCAGACGTGGTTAAGCGTTTGTATTATTACATGTGCATTTTAAGTACTGCATTTGCAAATAGCACTTGACCACTTTCTTTAATAAAGTAATATTTTTTCCTGATTGCCCTGTGTACACAAGAGAAAATTAGCAGAGAACAAACATAAAACACTTATCAGTTAAGGTATGACTGTGTTAAAGTGGTAATAATTAAAAACATATGGATCCTGTGGCTAATGCTGCATGGACCCCTAATAATTATGGACTGATTAATATGATGGAGTTCTGTGGTTGTGTAAAATAGATTTGCGTACTTATGATTTAGCTTTGCAGAACCGTGCAGAGATTCTCACTTATATTCTAATTTTGTACACCTGGTTAGCTGTTTGTAATTATAAAAGTTTTGCACACTTGTGTTTTAAAAGATTTGCAAATTCAGATTTGCACATATTTTCAGAAGACACGACTACGATTGGGGATCAATATATGTGCACTCGAGATTTCTGACAGCTTTGTCACACACCCAAAGTTTTCTAAATCCTTAAGTTCCAGACACCCAAGCAGCATGTGGGTGGGATATGTGCACATCAAAGCAAGACAGCCAGTCAAAACTTGTTTGATTATTGTTTCGGGTATTATTGGCTGGATTGGCCTATCAAAATTTAATTGGGAGATCAGCTAGAATAGTATGTTCTGGGGTCAAATGGTTAGGTTTGGGAAACCTTTAAAGCTGCAGTTAACAGTAATAACTGTTGCGCAATGCTGGAATTTTGAAAGACTGAAATGGTAAATATTGAACTTGCTGCTGTGTTACAACTACATGTATATATCAGCTTATATAATAATTAAAAATGTAGTCAAATTAGGGAAATCAATATGTAAGATAAATTTACACCAAAGAACGTTAGCCCATGTATTGAGGATTCCTTTAAGGATGTTTGAGTCAGATCTGAAAAGTGAGGAACTGGATTTGGTTACATGGAAGACGGCTTCAAATAAATCCCCAGGGATGGATGGAACATCATATGAAACACCTTACACCATAGATTTGTACTCTAGATTTGCACTCTTCACAAACTGTATGTATTGCTCTCTGTGTTTTTCCTTGTACAGCTCTAGAAAAACGTCAGAGACCACATCACAATTTTTTGCCTGACTCATTTCTCAATTTATTGTTATAAGAACATAAGAGCATAAGAAATATACAAACGAGAGGAGGCCATTCGGCCCATCAAGCTCGCTTGGGGAGAA
>JAODKN010016528.1:0-10187 GCA_026774425.1 Petrocephalus zakoni
CCCCCCCCCCCCCCCCCCCCCCCCCCCCCCCCCCCCCCCCCCCCCCCCCCCCCCCCCCCCCCCCCCGGCCCCCCCAGCTGAGGTGTGTTCATGCCCCGCGGCACGAGCTGCGAACTCGGCGCCTCCGAAACAGGGCCACAGCGCGCTGAAGGGTGCAGCCTGCCCTCTTTTCGCCTGAATACACCCCCCCTTCCCCACATTGCGGGTTCTCCCCCCCCTTCATCCTGGTTTCTGGAACGTGCCAGTGACTGCGCTGGAAACGTCAGGAGCGATTCTACGCTGCCATATATTATGTTGAGCTTTGGCGCAGAGGGTGCTGCTTGCACACGTGCATTTGCTGCGGTGCGGCCGGGAGCCCTGCGCTGGGGGGGGTGGAGGGGGGCATCGCGGCTCCCCGACCCCATGCATTTTTCTCAGACCCAATAAAATGTCCGCTGGCTTCCTGCCGGTTCCTGCGGCCTAAAGTTTCATGCTGCTCCGGGGGTGAAAACAAGGTTTCTGGACAATCCTGGTGGATAGATCAACAGCCCCCGCAACCCTGAGAGGTCATGAGAAGCGTCTCCAATTTGCCTGTGATGTGGCACTCGTCTTTCGGCGGGAGGATGACACGTTTGGGTCAAACAAAAAGAGGCAGAAGATTGGCGGTTTGAGCGACTACGACCGGAAGGTGACTGGTTCGAGTCCCGTGCTTGGTACAGTAGCCACATTCCTGGGCCCTCGCTCTAGACGCTTGTTTATTTCTTAACCAAATAGAGCTTTGCGCATCGGCACGGGCATTCCGAGCCAGTAACCGGGACTCGGAATCACGCTAGGTGAAACGTCATGGTGTTCTTCTGTTCTGTTCTGTCCCTGGGGAATGAGGGACTGTTCATGAGCCTACAGGTGTGCATCAGCGAGGTGGTGAAGACGGGGGACAGATTACCTAAGGAAAGCAAACCAGCATTTGGTAACCAAGCCAGACGATTCTTCTGGGTTATGTTAGGCTCTGTAAACAAAAATAACATCTAAAGCACTGCCGGTTCGAAGGGTGATTGAGTTGCCCCGGAGCAGCATTGGAGTATTACCCTGTGCATTTACTTCTATGAGGGCAGAGACGAGCCAATGAATTCGGCTTAGGGGGTAAGTTCGGGGGTTCGCCCCTAATGCTGTGCCGGAGGAAGTTAGAATTTCTGTTCAGGCTCGGTGGAAATGCCCGGGAACAGGAGGATGTGGACAGGCCGCCACTGCTGCATGTATCCCAGAGTCCCGTTTACCGCTCATCGGCCTGGATTTGTTTCCTTGTTTTCTGCTGGGGCAGTAAGTATTTATAGCGACTATGCTGGTGGAAGACATTGGGAGGGCTTGGCTCGATCGCACCTCTCTCGAACGGACAATGAGCGGCGAAGATGGCCAATTAGAGCTAATCTGGAAAATGATGCGACTTGCAAACAACGGTGCGGCCAGCCAGCACAGGGGGGGCGGCGGTGATGTAATCGGTGCTGTTGGGGTTAGTGGGGGGGACGGGGAGCCGCAGACCGTGGGGTGACTCACCAGAGAACGGGACGATCTTCAGTCCTGAGCATCATCTGGATGTCACTGAGCCGGAAGTGAGAAGGGAGGCCTGGGCTACTCCGGAAACTTGACAACTTTATTTGAATGGATGAATCTTCATTTGCTGTTTGTATGAGAACAGGCACACTTAGTTTTCACTTTCCCATCCTTCTCTCCTTCTTCATACACACATAGGTGAGGGTAAAGCATGCCTAGCTCAAGGCCAAAAGTCAGGTCCAGGAAGTAAAAATCCAGACCAAGATTTAGTTTCAACCAATCAGTTGAGTATAGAAAATTACAGTCACAGCATGCTCAGCTGATTGGATAAAACAAAGTCTTGGTCTGGATTCATACTTTCTGGACCTGAAATTTCCCACCTCTGCTCAAGGCCTGAACATAGTTGTGGCTATTCTAGCCAGTACAGGATTCAAACCAGTGACTTCCTGATCACAGGCGAGGTGCCTAACCGCCTGAGCCACACACCTCACCCTAACTGATTTGGGGTTAGAGTATGAATCAAGATCTGCATGTTGTATTTGTCCTACGCAATGACTAACTGTTGGAGGTTTTAGCAGCTGAGGGTAGCCTTGTGTTTGCTCCGCTTGGCTCTGCCGGGTCCATCTGGTCCTGCAGAACTGTCCCCACCAGTGAACCCAGGGACGCCGGCTCATTCCCCGTGGACACGGTGACATCAGAACACGGCGACGCCGTAACTTTTCACCTAGCCTCATTCCGCGTCCCGGTTTACGAGCTGGGCGATTTACACGTGGTTAGGCGAAGTTCCATTTGTTTAAGGGAAATGACACAGCACCGCGGAGCGGTGATTTGTGTGGCGGCTTAGGAGCGGTGACGCCTTGACGCGCTGCCTCGCACTTCGCTCGCCCCGTGTCCTCCTTGCCATTTGCTTTGCATTAAGGACACTTTGGAGCTCGTCTGTGTAGAGCATCTCCTTGGGGAATTTTTGCGCAGAGTGTGAAGACAGCTCGCCTCTCCCCCCTTCACTCGCACCGCCCCCATCAAAACTGCGAAGGGACAAAGGAGGAGGCTTCCTGCTGGTCGGCTTCCCCGCATTTGGAGGATAATTGTAATGCTTAAATAAACCCCGCTCAGATATTTTATAAATCCACACAGGAACCTATGCAAACACACGTTAAAGATTTCGAATGAGATATTATAAAGCGCTGTAAAAGGGGGATTCCCGGTGTGCTTTCTTTGGCTTTCAGATGCCATGACCGTGCTTTCAGGATCGCAGAGTTACTCCTGTCGCTTCAGCTGGAACGTTTGAAACACATCATAATTTGGTCGCAGTTCTTTCATTGTTGCCCTTTTAATTGTATTTATTATATTTACTGATACTGCTAGAGATGCTCGACTTACTGCCCTGCACCCCGCCGCTGTGCAGTCGCTCCCTATCTGCAGCTGTCATTTCGGCGTGGGCCGTGGGCCTGTTACGTCGTGCCGCAAAGGGCTCATGTCTCCCGTCACCACGCCCGCCGCGCTGAGGCCCTCGAGATGCCAACGACCCAGCGGCGTGGCCGAGCCTGACTCCCGAACCCCAAGTCCCGTATCGCGCCAAGGGGTCCGGATCGGTAACATGGCTACCGAAACCATTGCCACTCTGTGTTTCGGTTGCTGAGGGATTAATGTATGACGGCCACCTGTTTATTTAATTCTCATCCCCAGTGTCTAAGGCCGGTCCCGCCTTAGGTAACCCCCGAGTCGGCGGGTAAGGGGCGTGTGGGGCGGGGGCTGCTGTTTTATAATTCAGTCAAATAAAGCACTCCTCCTGTCAGCTGTCAGGCCAGGAGCTTAGCAAGGGTCAGGGGTCGCGGCGCTGGCTTTCATGAGAGCGCTAATCGATTAGCCGTCAAGCCGCAGCCGGCCTTGCTCGAGTGGGAAGAGCGATGGACAGCCACCTGGGTCCCATTTCTGTAATTGCCGGCCGGCACTGAGCGGCAGGGGAGGCAGAGACGAGAAGTCATAATGAAAACACGGGGGCAAATTATGAATATGGAAGCGCGCGGTCGGGGCGGTGCGGCCCGGTGGCTATTGGGTGGCCGCGCGCGGCTGTCAGACGGCGGCCGGCTGCTTAGCATTGTGCGCTGCGCTCCTACTTATCCCGTAATAATCAAGGCCAACAGCCGCAATTCCAGAATGAATGAGGTCTCTTGATCTCAGTGACTCCTCTCCCACCCTCAGCCCGCCTCCTTGGACTGATTTCAATCACATCTTAATAAAATGTGTATGTTGAGCCGAAGCCATGGAAATAATTCTGTAAATGTCACCTTCCTCTAGGTGCACTGTCAGAGGACTTCGCCTGATGCATGTTTTGCATTGATCCCAGCTTGGTATCATTTAATCTCGTTTTAGTCAGCTTTGGGCAGGACAAAGCACAGTTTCCCGTGCGCTGCATTATAACGCAAAGGACGCAACAATAAACCTCTCTGAATCAGAATGGAATGCTACTGGATTTTTAATTATGAGGGACACGTTACTATAAATTCTAACGCACAGTGTAGCTTCAGCTTAAAGGATGCACCGATAAAACTGTTAGAATCCGAATGAAATGCCGACGGAACTCTAATTCTGAGGGATTCGTTATTCTAAATTCTAATGCACAGTGTAACTTTGCTGGAGACAAAACAGAGACCCCCCCCCCCCAGCTGACAGAGCCGTAATTTTTAGCTTGAGGCGTGCAGTACCGATGTCACTATGTGTAACTGTTCCTGGCAGCTGACGAGTACCGTGTTTACAGTGTTAATTTTGTGTTGTTGCAGTGTTAATTAGCCTATCTCCATCCCGCAAGGTTGGCACTGCCAGTAAATTCTGCTGGCTCCGGTGACGAAGCTGCTGGGAGGGGCTGGGATGGAGGTGGAGCACAAACTTATTGGAAGTGCATTAATGCAGAACCGGAGCTGGTCTGTTTATGGTTTGTTTTCTTGGTAGTCAGGACGAGGGGTCGAAGGTCACCCCGAACTGGGCTCTGTGGATTCTGAAATGGAAAGAGGAGACGGGTGGGACCCCAAACACAAGGCTTTCCTCCTCGAGCTTTGTCCTGAATTTTTCTTCGGAAGTCCTGATCCCTTCCCCCCCCCCTGCACTGGGAATGTTCAGCAGCGCTCTCCAGAATGCCACCGGAGATTCAGACCTTACACCACAACAAATACAATCAAGTGGCCGCCGATTTGTATTTCCTGCAAGGCAAAGACACGCCCCCGGAGTGCTTACCTTCCATGAACTTGGGGTGTTTTATATTGTGCCAGAGTCCATAATAATGTCCTGTCCACATTTTTTGTAACAAACTGTAAAGTGTCTTGCTGTTCGTCACAGTAAGTTCTGCTGAAGTCCACCGCAGGCAGGCAGTGCGGCTAAAAACAGGCCAGAGCAGAGCCGAAAAGTGCAGTTAACGTTGTAGACCGTTCTAAAAGCTGCCAGTCGCTCATGGCCAAGAATCTAGTGGCATCAATTTATGTGTTAATGGTTCAGGACTGGGAGTGTAAACTGCAGGGGTGTTATGGTGCGGGGTGGGGGGGGGTGGGGGGCTCGTACGTTATCCGTGTCCATCTGTCATTACAGCCGATGAAAGACAAGTGTGTTTCGGAGAAGCAGACATTGATCTGAGATACCAGCCATTCAGAGAGCTGCAGTAACTCGAGACCAGCTGGGGAGGGGAGCGGGTGGGTGCGAGCTGAGCCCCCAGGGGTGTGTGTGTGTGTGTGTGTGTGTGTGTGAGAAAGAGAGAGAGAGCAAGGTGGCGGGGGGAGTTAATGAGAGGAAGCGGCTGTTACAGCAACATGGTAAATCAGTCCTAGAGCACGGACTGGGAGCGCCTACCCCCCAAAAAGCCGTGGATTGTTACTGATCTCATCGCCCCGATCCACTCACTGGCGGCCGGGACACAAACGGGGCAGATTAATCCCACTCAGTGCTGCTGGCGGGCCGGCTTCCGAAACACCGTCATGAGATTATGAATGCTGCCCCGGCTGAACTGCGGGGGGCTCCCAGCACCCCCGTCCACACTGGCCGCATCCTTCACACGCCCCCCGAATGCCAAAATGTGATGTATGACCCTGAGCGGCCCGGCGCTCCACGAGCAGATAAATCCCAACGCCCGGGAGCACGCAGTACACTGGGCGCGATTGTGGTCTCTCCATCTCCTCTTCCAATCTGCGTGCCGCGGTACCACGTCGAAATTCAGGCCCGCAAGCCGCGCCCACCTTTCCGGGCTGTCCCATTTTGTCATTAATTAGTGGGATGTCCGGAACTCGCAGGGCCCTACTGCCAGATGTCATCCTGAATCAGGAATGCTTAGGATGGGTAGACAGACATGTAGGCATTGTTTGGAAGCGACTGCTGGGTGATCACCAATAATTGCTCTGTGATCGGTAGAGTCACTACCGTACTGTGGTTTTGGAAGGATGGATGGATAGATAAGGGAAAGATAAGGGCTGGGGCTTGCTGGTGGTCTGGGGGGGGGGCACTGAGGGGGGCTTGGGACATACAGCTGCAATGAGCTGCAGGGCAATTACGCGTATCAGGCTGCCCAGTCAGGCACTGAGGCTTATGACCCCATTAGTGGCCCATTTCCAATTGGGGCTCTTCATCGCAGGCGTCACACGGCCAATCATAGGAGACGCCCCCCGCTGATTCTGTGCCACTTTACGACCCTCCCTCTGTCCCCTTGAGAGACAGTGGCCGCCGCCCCACGTGCGTTCCTCCGAGGAAAACGCGCGAGAAGAGCGTCAATAAACTCAGGCGTGGAGAGTTTTATGGGATGCCAGGTTAACGCCCGTAACGGCGGGGCGTTCCGTTAGCTTTCGGCCTGATTTATCGCGTCACGTAAATTATTCCACTGGCTCTTTATTCGCTTGATTAACGTTGCTGGCTAAACACAGAGCAGAACACACAGCTTCACAGTTATTGTCAGCATTCGGAACACATTGCAAGTATATTTAATGTGTTTAGATTAGGAGACAACACAAGTGAATTATTTGTAGTTATAGAACCAGAACACAAGCATAGAGTGTATATCCACGCAGTGACATTACGTCTGCTTCCAGGACTGTGCTTTTAAGGAAATGTGTAATATGAAACAAATAATATCAGAATGTAAAAATTCATAACATTAAGATTGTGGAGATGTTTTACGAATGTTCCCAGCTTAAGACTGCTGTAGGAGTTCCATCTCGAACCAGCAACCCTTTTTTTATATATATATATATATATATAACAAGTATAGCCGCCATCAAGCCACACATACTCAGGCAGGGAGTGATTTATCCAGAGCGATGTAATAAATTCATGGTATGTAGTGAGGCTGTCTCACAACCATGAATGCAAACCCTTGCCTCCCCCGACACGGGGGTGGGGGGTTTGAAGGAGGTAATGCGCTTCAGGATCGCCCCAATCCTCAGAATTACTCTGAAGACGCTCTCGCTCAGCATGGCAGAAGGACTCACGCTGACACCAGAGAGAGCGACACTCTGCTTTTGCACATCGCTGATTTGTTTGGACGTCCCGCTCGCAGATATCGCTCTGAGTGCTCCACTGGAAATGATGTAGTCAAATCATTGCCACCACAAACAGAAACGCCTCCCCCCCCCCTCGGTTACACACCCAGCCTGTAATTTAACAGTCTGACAGTACGGGGGCAAGTGAGAATCCTCGCATTTCGAAACAGCCGCGCAGTCTGGTCCCTTTCTTAAAAGCGCTGGGCACTCTGCAATTACCGAGCTGCTTGTTTGTGTACGCGATTAAAAATAAACCGGCGCTGATGTTTGTGGCGCGAAGAAGCTCTTTAGTGGCCACAGGCTTCAAACTGGCGGTCCTATAAATAAACCCGCAGCAGAGCCGCAGTGCGAGGAAACGGAGCGATGCGAGTCCAGTGGGGGAGTCGTGAGGGTGGGCAGCTCACCAGTGTCTGTGAGAGCAGATCCCCGCTCAGGAACTTCCCAGAATGCCGGGGAGGGGGGGGTATTTGTGGCATGCTGGCTCCTGAGATGACAAGGGGCTCCTGACAGTACACTGGGGCTGGTGTCCTAATTTTGTGGGGTTATGTTGTGTGGCTCACTCTGTTGGTTGTTGGTTCGAATCCCGTGCTCACCAGAGTTGCTGCATTTTCTTTGGGAACCTGAGCAAAGCCCTTAAACTCCCAACAAACATAAAAAAAACTAATGAGAACATGTTGAGGGGGTCGGTCAGGGTAGAGGATTTAGGGGCCACAGATACCCAGTTCATCACACGTTTCTTGCAGCAGCCACTTTGACTGACGTTGGCACATTTTGGCATTAATAAAAACCACGTTTTCTTTTTTTGCTGAATAAATTCAGGACAGGGGCTGATGGATCTTTATTGCTGTGGCCTGTAGAGTGTATTTTATATTTTCCTGGGAAATCGCGGCAGAGGTTTCCTGCGGTTCTCTACCAACAGCAGCCGATACCAGCGTTTCAGCTGAGAGCACATATATTATGAAGCGATTTACTGCTTCCCTGCATCCTCTCAGACAGGAAAGGGAGCTCTCTGCCGCCACCCCCCCCCCAAGCCATCACTCCTTATAGGATGATTTAGCCATTTAACAAGATGCTGCACATCCATATTGTATTACCGCACTGCTCAACAATGTGTGAATCTATATAGTTTCATTCCTCAGCTGCACAGTAGGCAGAGAGTGGGGGGGGGGGGGGGGCTTCGGTCACAAGTGCTTGAAATCTGAACCCCCCCGCCCACCTCCTCCCACCTCTCTGCAGTTGAGTTTAGTAAGGATCGGGTCAATTGTCCTGTGGCGGTATATCAAAAGTGCGGGGGGTGCGGAAAGCTGTCCCAAGCGGCCCTGGCTGGGCAGAGGTGAGGGGCGTATCAGGGGCGGCCTCCGGCAGGCTGTCAGCTGGACCTCCCCGGTACCCTGACCACTTCCTGCTGGAGGAGAAATGGCAGACCGGCCCTAGGTGATTTGTTTTGATTGGTTCGGGCAGCCATGGCGGCGCCCCCTACAGTTCAGTGCTGGGTCGTGCATGTGACTTTTTTATCTGTCACCGTATTGTTTCCCATTGAGACGACACAGTAATCATAGCAGGAAGTTGTGACGATTAGCATAATTTGGGTTCGAACACTTTAGCTAAATATTTGTTAAGCCCTTAAGGGCAACGCTGTTATAAGAGCCATGAATAAAGATCAGCAGAATTGAAGATGTATAATAAATATAATTGAATCAAACTGAAGCTGAACACATGTAAATGCTTAATAAGTCACGTTTTCATATTTAAATGGTTACGCCACTTGACATGTCACTCTCTGGAAAAATGCTAATTTCATTTCCTGCCGTTCGGGTAACTGCTGAGTGTAGGAACATTCCGGAAGGCGGGCCTCGCCGGCCGGATCCACGCGTGCCTCCTTTACCAGGTAGCGGGATCAAAGGAGCTCTTCAATGAAACAATAACTGAGATGACATGAGAAGCAGCATAATTCACACATCGCCGTGGCCGCGCGGCGCTGGGAGACATCTGGAGCGCCGCTTTCCACAGGAATTCATCTATCACGCCCGTCATGGAGGATACAGCTTTTCGGCGAGCCCTGACTGGACCTCCGCTCCCAAGCGGCACTCACGGGGCCTCCAGCAGATCCCCTCCTTCCTGCTTTTCAAATATGGTGCCAGGAGCCCCTCCCCCTCAGGGGAGAGGTGCATTATAGGTAGTTAGATGGTACCAAGGGGAGGGGTGCATTGTGGGTAGTTAGATGGTACCAAGGGGAGAGAGGCATTGTGGCTAGTTAGATCGTATAAAAAGGAGAGGTACATTGTGGGTAGTTAGATCGTATATAAAATGGAGAGGTGCATTGTGGGTAGTTAGATGGTACCAAGGGAGAGAGGCATTGTGGCTAGTTAGATCGTATAAAATGGAGAGGTGCATTGTAGGTAGTTAGATTGTGGTATGTACCTGGAGGGGGGGGTGGCACTGGACTGTCCAGAATCGGCTTCTGCTCTGGCCACCGAGCATCTACATTTTCATTTTATTTAGCAAATGCTTTTGTCCAAAGTGATGTATCTTTGAGAATGCAGGATCAGCCAATCTCTGGAGCAACTGGGCCTTAACACTAAAATCACTCTGCTGACCCTAGGAGTCAAACCAGCAACCTTCTGGACACTGGTACAGCTTCCTAAGCCAGTGAGCCGCACACCGCATCTAGCTGGCTGCAGGACCCCATTCTGAAGGCTTGAGTGACAGATCAGAGGCCGAGCTGGGGAAACGCTCTCTGCAGCAGCAGCCGAGGAACGTTACTCTGGTACTTTTCTAGAAAGACTCACAGGACTGCTGACAGACACAGAGAGGGTTAGAAAAAGAAAAAAAAAAACAGAAAGGGAATTGAATGCATAAAAACCCCGACTACAGGAGCATTTCTCATTTTTGAGAGAGAGAGGAGAGGGAAACACGCAGCGCTTAGCTTTCCCCGCTTTCCTGAAGCCGCTGCGATGCCAGAGACCCTGCTCTCTGAAAGCCCAGGGTCGATGTGCCCAGCTGCAGATGCCTGGGTGTGGAGATTCCCTTTGTTTCTTTATATAATTTGTCCCGGAAAAGGCCGACAATTGGCCGGCTGTAATGATGGGTGTTATCCAGCCTGGGATGACAATACTAGGAAAGCATGTGCTGTGTGCTGCTCTGGGG
>JAODKN010016529.1:0-10181 GCA_026774425.1 Petrocephalus zakoni
CCCCCCCCCCCCCCCCCCCCCCCCCCCCCCCCCCCCCCCCCCCCCCCCCCCCCCCCCCCCCCCCCCCCCCCACATGAGTATGCATTAGGATACGCACACCTTTCCAATCTGGCTGCACTGAAATTAAATCTATAACATTTGCTCAGATAATAACTTTAGGCTCACTGTGTGTATTATTAGAACAATTTTTTCTTTTTAGAGAAAGATCCGAAGAGGGTGCATTTTACAGCAGGTTACCTGCCGAGAAATGCACCCCCTTTTAAATATGGCTTTGTTAAAAATAAATAAATGGAATTTGCTCAGGCAGTATGTTTTGCTCCACCGACTGTACCGTCAAAAACATTTAATGATATAATTATCTAAGACAAAGATGAAGGGGTGCATTTTACAGCAGGCTACCTGCTATGAAATGCACCCCCTTTTAAATTCTGGCTCTGTTAGTACTACATTAATGAAATCTGCTCAGGTACCATGTCTTGCTCCACAGAGTACACTATCAAAAGCATTTAATGATATACTCACCAGAGACAAAGATGCAGGCGGATGCATTTCACAGCAGGATAACTAAAATATAATGCATTCTCCTGTAAATTTGTTTCAGTACACCACTTGAATTGACATTTTGGACAATTATGTTTTATGTTGGCAAGTATCAAGGATGTAATGTCACTGTAGCCAGATTAAATAAGTGGTATTAAATGAAGTACCTTGCAATTTTCTTAATGAATTTGTTGGGGTGTCTTATTTTTATATGTACAGAATGGGGTATTTTGAATAAACTACATTTTTTACATGAATAACCCCTCTGTAAACTATAAGTGAATGTTTCATGCCACAGCAGTGGAACAGAATGGAATATGGGGATTACAAATGCTATTCATGAATTCAGGAATAAACGTTGGAGAAACTATACTAAGTTTTATAAATGTAATGTTAATGCATACAGATATAAAAGTGGGTGCACATCCTGGCTGCTAACAGGCCATAAAATGCTGTTCATTATATAGAATTTGAAGCTAAACATAATAACTGAGTAAGACTCATTGTTTCAATGTCAGTGCAGTCAAATTTGAAATAGGGTACATTTATTGGCATGTAAACTGCCCCTGCACAATTTCTTTAGGTGATAATATATTAAAATACAGTTCATAATTCCCACTATAGAGAAAAATATACTGCCTGAGCAAGATTAATGCAAATATTATGTATTAATTAATGTGTGCTATGTGAGAAAGATTAATTTCAGATTTCAGATATGGCTTTCAGAGCCAGAATTTATAGAGGGTGCATTTATTAAGAGGTCACCTCCCACAAAATGCACCCTCAGTAAATTCTGGCTCTGAGTGTGCCAGAACTCACTAACTGCTTGGGGAAAAATTATGTCACAGTTTATCAACAATGAACAAACATGAGATCGGTATGTTACATGTGTTATTCATTAATTGTTACTTCAGTACTTCCTTCAATAAATTTATAAAGGTTTACATAATTAATAGATATAGTAACAAATATAGTACTGACTTGAGATAAAAGACGTGTGACAATTCATTAGTGATGAACAAACCTGACATCAGTTTGCAAGTACCATTTTGTTTGTGGCTAATTAATGCAGCACTTGTCTACAGAGTCTCTACAGATAAAGCCGAATTTACAATTCAAAACATCTATCGTTTCTTACTCGGTCCGGCTCCTCCACTCATTGTTTTATATCCCTTTTTAGTAGATATAAATTGGAAGGCTACCTGGGTCACTCTGCTCGCTGGAGTTTTCTATTAGTTTGCAATACATGAGAAGAGAAGGGATTTAAATGGATGTTATTGAAACTTAGTGTAAGAAAGCTTTAAGCAACAGCAGGCTGGCTGCCCTTTACGTCAATCAAGTGGCGATTGCCAAAGGAAGGGTACATGATAGGCTAACATTTAAAAACATTTTGCTCGAATCAACCCGCACTACCTTCACAATCGCGATTGAAGTCATCGGGGCGAGACGCAGCGTGCAGTGACAGAAGCCCTGAGATCAGTCAGGGTCTGATCGAAATTTGACTGGTGCAGAAGCAAGGCTCCGCAGACCGGCCCATAGTTTGACAAACTAGGAATTCATAAGTAATAGCATAATACCACATTATTGGTGTATCCTCAAGTAAAGTGTTGCCAACACTACCATTAAATGGGAGACTTTTACAAAAACACCCCCACCTTCAGTTAAACAGATTCATTATTCATTCTTCTCAAATAGTCAGCTTTCTTATCATAATGTCCTGCATGACAGGACTGATTTTATGGAATTTGTTGATGGAGGAAAACATAACAAAAATGATGTTTTGCATATACTGTAGGCTACTCTTTTCAACTTACCCTCTGTGGGCAATGTGTTATGTAAATAAAAACAAACAGCCTTGAATGCAATTCATGCAACAAATAATATTAAAAAACTTTTTATTGGCACAACAAAAACAAGTATACCAAAAATAAAGACCACAACTATGGGGACAATTTTAATATTCTATTTATCTGTTGATCTGTTGATAAGTTCATATTTTAATCAATTGATGTGATGTTATCAATCAATTCGGTTCGAGTCCCCAACCCGCAAGTACCACCGAGGTACCCTGAGCAAGGTACCATCCCCAAGCACTGCTCCCCGGGCGCTCACGTAGCTGCCCCCTGCTGTGTCACAATGTCACATGGGTTACACATTTCGTTGTTGCGTGCTGTGGTGCGTCAACAATGATGATTAATCACCTTCACCTTCAATTGCCAAAATAAGCATATTCCCTCTGTTTTGTTTTCCCTCAAATTCACAAAGTTCTCATTTAGGGGGTTGGTTCCTCTTTGCTCTTTGTCCTGAAATAAATTTAATTTGGGGGCTGTAAAAATAACTGGACCAGGACTAGGAAAGTCGAAAGAAAACATTAAAATGGAGTATAAATACCAGCAGTAGTCACGAGCCTTGGTCCATTACAGTTCCGATTTAAATCTGCAAAGGCCGCACAAAATTTTTCAGACTAACTTTCAATGCAGTGAGATTACAACATGAAACATTAATAAATACAGAAGAATGGATGGATGAGGTACTGAGATGAGAAACAAGAACACTGAGGAGGTTTCCTGTTCCCTGGAAAAGCATAAAAGTGATTTGGAATTGCATCACCAATTCTCCCCTGCACATTCCAGTCAGCAGCTGGCAAGCACACAGAAGAAGCTAGCAGTTACAAAATCTGGCCCTTTATCTTGCAAAGGTGAGGGCTGGCACATATCGTAACATATATGTAAGCCCTTTTCCGGTTGCGTCTGGTACTTTTATCTTAGTAATGAATAAGTCTGGGATGTCATGTGGAGAATTTGCCCTTCGGGGATGCAAGTTCATGCGACGGTGATGTAACGTCAAACGTAACGTGGAGCTGCGCAAAGGGAATGCAGCGTCACACATACGCACAATGAAAGGGAATTCCTAACAGGAGTTTACATGTTTCAGTAGAAAAATCTACATATCCGTCGGGCCAGTGTGTAACTTCCCGGCAAAGCTTGCAAGGCGTCTAAAACAAAAACACTGTGGTACAAAATGCATTACTTAGGTGATGGTTGTTTTGGTGATTTGCATTATTCCACTGCCAAGCCACTGCAAATTTCTTTGCAACCCGGCACATCTCAAAAATCTCAATTTGGCAGCTGACCCTAAAGCTGGGCTGGGGCGTGACCTGCTGACCAGCACATTCTAGTTGCTGCTAATATTTCTATGTTCCTTCTCACTTTAAAAATCATGCATCTGTACACTTATAAATATGTAAAGCAAAAAATGCATAATTTCCCATCTTCTACAGGGTTGGGGGTTCACCTCCGCATGTGTGAGAGGTTTCTTTCTGGTTCTTCGGATTCCTCCAGCAGTCCAAAGCATCTCTAAATTGCCCCCAGTGTGTCTCTTTGCACTGTAGAGCACTGGTGCCCCAATCAGCATGTACCCCAGTCACCTGGGAAGATGATGATGATGATTATTATTATTTTTATTATAATTATGACTACAGCATTGTGCTAACAACGGAAACGTTGTGGGTTCAAATCCCAGGGAACACACAGAAATTGTAACCCTTCCCTCTACTCTAAGTCATTTTGGATAAAGGAGTCTGATATATATATAAAATGTAACATCTCAGTTCTGCTTTGTATGGGGAAGCTGGGATGTTGCACCAAAGCATTATTATGGTTATTCTGTCATAGCCTCCAGTTATTATTAAGTGGTCTCTGTCTGTGGTCTCTGAGCTGTTTCAGAGTTGGAAACTCTTCAGAGCTGCATCTCAATCATCTGTCCTCATTAGCACAGTGAAGCATGTGGTTCTCACTGTGGCACCATTAACCAGATATGTTTAATTTTTGCGTGAATATCCAGTCCTAGGGTCCTAGGGTCCTAGGGTGCAAAGGTATCAAAGTTGCATCATGTAATTGATGTACCACTGAAGCCCTCACTTGGTCTGAAAATCCAGTTGCATGGCTACTCCTACCAAAATTCAATTCAAGTCAGTTTATTTTTATATAGCGCCCTTCACAACAGTTGTCCCGGGTCACTTTACATGGGTGTGTTGGAATACAGTACTATATGCAAGACAAAACAGAGTGGAACAGAGAAAATGAAATACATAGAATGAAAGAATGAAGGGAAGAAAGAAAGAAAGAAAAAAAAAAGAGGAGAGGAACCAAGAAAAAATAAACCTCTGGGGGTCAGATGATCTTGTATTTAGCACTTGTCTAGTACTTGTCATGGTGTTTGGCTTTAGCAGCTCTCCTGTTAGCTAATCGTGTTGTTTTCTAATGTAAAGATCTTGCTCCAAAGGCTCACAGAAAGTATATTTTAAAAGCTGAAATGGTGTTCCTTAATTTCATCTGAAATTATTTACCATATTTTGCCACCCACAAGCTATAATCTTAGAGCAGCTAACTTTTTATTTAAAAATATATGACATAATTATTTGTGGCCATATGTGATGGTGAAAAGTAGAGATTTTAAAAGTCATCCATGCAACCTGAGACACCCATAACATGACACAATGTAGCACCGACCTACACATACCTAATGGGACTCCGTATGTATGATGTTTTAGCTGCCTTACTGTTCACATAAAATCACATCAAAGTGTTGATAAATAAATGTATAACTGATATGAATGCATACAATGTTGCATTTGTGTTGTTTATCATCCATTATGTTTTTGCAATGCATCAAATTTTTAAGACCGTACGTCTTTTTAAGGCTATACACTAACTGCATATTTTACACTTTCACCATTTAATGCTAAATAATGTAATGCTTCCCTTTTGATTAAAATTTAATTTGTTCCATAAGTATTCCTTTACATAAATGTCATGGGTGTGAAGATATTTGATACATCATTTTTTTGTTAATAAAATTTAAAAAACATATTGCTTTTATTATAAACAAGCAAGCAAATCTATGATTTTCCATCAGAAAATCATTTTTGAATGCCTGACTGAATCAAAATATTATAGGAGGCAAATATATATCTATTAATTTCAGCGAAAGTCCCTAACCAAAAGAGATCCTTATGAAATTATCCATGATTCACACATCATATGAGCAAAGGCTTCAAGCTAACTTCCGGTGTGCATTGGTTACAGTAAAGACAAAAATGTTACTTGGAATTATTCTCATATAAAGTTTTAATTAACGGAAAATCCAGTGAACATGTACTGGGAAGATTTGCAAAATGAACGACTGAATGGGATTAGAAACAAGGACCACCATTTCTGTACAATATGGAACCCCTGAGATTTTTGTAAACCAATTTTTCAAATGACCCAATTGTTGAAGATAAACAGAATAGATAAATTGTCATTTGATGTAGCTTAAAACAGCCATAGGCACCAGGAACAATTTATGCTAGGTGAAAATGCTTTAAAAATAAAAATTGCCAAGGTAAAATGGTCAAAGAACAATTGTGAACACAGAGTGAACTAACACACAAGCAATTAGCATGACATGTTCAGGGAAGGATATGTTCAATGATTTTGCATTTTTAGTTTTCCCCTGTAATTCCCTTAAGTCCTGAGACGGATGAGTCACTGAGCTGAGTCAGGAAATGGTTACACAGCACTATATATAAGCAATGATACACGGATGAAGCCCCATGTGGACAGACCTCAGGTCTTAAGAGGTAAGGTTCCATCTACTGCACACTTCCTACCATTTCCTTAACTGAAAACTTTGGTCATATCATTGTTACCACCCTGAACATCTCATCCATTCTTAGCCAGTCGGGGATGATACACAGGGGTACTCTGGCTCTCTGTATATCATGAGCAAACAAGGTTTTAAGGAAAACAGAAAAGTATATTTTAAAAGCTGAAATGGCGATCTTTAACTTCATATGAAATTATTTATATTTTACTGCCCTAAAATGGCAATCTTAGAGCAGATAACTAATTGTGGGCATATGCGTTTGTGAAAAGTAAACATCTCTGTTTTTAAGACTCATCCATGCAACCTGGGACACTGTAACTGACACCACAATCATGCGTAATTGTCTTTCAGCTACTGTATATATAACCTCTTTTTTCATCTAACTCCAGGACTCCAGACTTAAGCATGAATTTCTCCATCGCTGTTATAATTTCCTATCTTCTCATGCTGCTGAACAGCAGTTTGGGCATACCTCTGTCAGCTGAGAACATTGCATCGCCTCTGACAAAACTCATGAACGTCACCATAATAAGAATAAAGGACCTCGGTATACAGGTACAGCATGCAATCTCTTTGAAGATTCTGTTTCTAAATCATCACGAAAAGTAAATGACAGAATAGTTATTGTACGGACATGTTGCATTCTGTGAATTAAATGTGACATTTAATTGTGCAAAACAATAAAACGCAGGGGCTCGATACTGTATTAACATTATATTCTCTTTGGTTTTGCCTTTGCCCTCCCAGGTGTCACCTGAAATTATTTTTAAAGAGCAGAAATTCATTCCAGATCCCGACCAACCCGTGGAGGGCTTAATGTACATAGAAGAAAAGCTCAGCGTTTTCCAGAAAATTTTAGAGCACCTACCCAACTCAATGCAAATACAAATTCAGACTGATATAGACAATCTAAAAAGCAACATCAAACTGCTGGCAGTGTCCATGAGATGCTCCACAGAGAAAGGACAGAGTGACGAAGGCTTGGATGATTTCTTGAGCAGAAACAAGGCCAAGCACCGCATCATCAGGAATATCACACTTGACAGACTAAGGAGATTCTTGACCAACGTAAGAGAAATTTACAAGCATCAGCAATCAATAGCATGCTGAGTGGTAAATGGTCATAACCATACACAACTTCTATATTTATTTTTTTTAACAAATATTCTGTCATATATTGATATGATTTTTTGATAATATATTTTGATATATATTGATATTTATTCAAATACGTTCTCAGAACTTGTATTTCACTACTAATTTAAAATGTAACTAGATTTTCTGAGCTAGCCAAAAACCTTGCTACTATTGTCTTTGTGCATTGTTGTATTTTATCGTCATTAATAAATGGAAAATATTTAATACAAACTGTATTCTGTGATCCTCATCTGGATAAAGCAAAATGCAGAAATGAAAAGTGGTCCTGCAGTAGCTGTGAAGTGCCAAACTCCCCCAGCTGTTTTTGTAACTATGCTTGTAGCCCCACCCCTGTCTGCAGGACAATACAAGGGGGTCCCATTAAAAAAACAAGTTGTTTGTTAGGTGTTCAGACGGCCTTTGAGGCAAGTTAAATATTAAACTTCTGCATGTGAAGTCTGCTAATTCTGCATTATGTTTTTTCTTCTTCTAAGAAACTTTTAATAAAAGTGCATTTGATCTCCCCACCCAGAGAATCCCGTTTATAAAAGGGTATTTTGGTAAAATGCTCATGTTGGCAGAAGCGATGGTCATTTGGCTGTAAGACTAAAAACTGCTAGTCAACTTAGATTGAGAAAAAAATGTACATTTACTATTATAGTAAATGATCCCGATTATTCCTAAATGCAAATGTCTAATGTGTTATGTGAGGTGTAAGGCAGGCCTAGTTATCTTATCTATAAAAGTTCCAGCAAGTTACATTACTCAACCACATCATAAAATTACTGCAACTTCAAACCAGGCTTTTACCCAGAAAATCACTCTGACAACTGACTCTTAGCAGACCTGGCTAACAAAAACTATTTGGTGAAGGCTCACAAAACTATTTTACTACATATTTATTGTTTTACTATATATTTTGAATCCCTTTGCTTCGTTCAAAAGGATACATATGCACATACACTACTAACAGGCAGTTACAGAATTTAAATGTCTTAATTTAGTGAAAACCACCAGTATCAGCCCAAAACACCAAGGGCCTTTCCCGGTAGGGCAATTGCGAAATCTGGCCCCTTAGAGTACAATGATCAAGAGCCAAAGCACTTCCAAGTTTCTGTTTTTTTTTATTCCAAAATGATCTTTTAGCTACATGTAGCTGATCCTTGCAGATTAAACAGCTGCTCACCATTAATGGCATTATGGTCCAGATGTGCACTGTGCCATCGGCTGGCTGTGCCTTTCTAATTCTCTGGTTATGCCAAGATAAGAGACTCAAAATCGCTGTTCTGCTTCAGCATACACAACATACACAGCAAACACATCACACATAGCATACACAGCAAACACAGCATACACAGCATGCACAGTATACACATCACACACAGCATACACAACATACACAGCATACACAGCAAACACATCACACACAGCATACACATCACACACAGCATACACAACATACACAGCATACACAGCATACACAACATACACAGCATACACAGCACACACAGCATACACATCACACACAGCAAACACAACATACACAGCATACACAACATACACAGTATACACAGCAAATACAACATACACATCACACACAGCATACACAGCAAACACAGCATACATAGCATACACAGCATACACATCACACACAGCATACACAGTAAACACAACATACACAGCATACACATTACACACAGCATACACAACATACACAGCATACATAGCATGCACAGCAAACACAACATACACAGCACACACAGCATACACAACATATACAGCATATACGCATACACAGCATATATGTCGAGCTCACATATGTAGATACTGTCTTATTCATTTGACACTTAGCACTACTACCTGGCACTTTGCTCTAACGGCATATTATTTATGGGTACTATTATTATTGTCTAAATGTTTCTTTCCTGCTGACACACTGGGGTTAGGCAACCAAGCACTTCATTGCACTATAAGTATAAGTGGTCATGTGACAAGACTTTGATTTGACAGACCACAGGCAGTGACTGCCTGGCATCCTGGTCCTGACATGTACAGTAGGCAGCTGCCTTGTTTGGGTTTCACTGCTTCCCTCCTGATCGCCGGGATTCGACTCATCGCATCCGCTGGCTGGTAGAGAAACCAGCTGGAGAACAGAGGGGATTTCCTGTGGGGACTGTCTTGCAAGATCTCTCTCCTACATGCAAGTCGACCAGCAGATTCCATCCTAACTGTGCCCCATCGAGCGACAATATAACATCCTACCTTCATGGACTTTTTAAAAGTTAATATTAATGACATAATATTAACCAAAACATCTGTAGACAAAAATCAGTGTTAAGTAAAACATTCCCACCCCACCCACACAGACTGTGAGATATCAGCACAATGCAAGCTGCTGATATCTCAGTTGAGGGAAAGGGAAAAAGGGTTGTATTAAAATGTAATCCCTCGAAATAATTCAGATCGTTATCTACAGGAGTTGGTGTTTTATTGTTCTGTAATCAGCACAATTGCACTGGGGGAGGGGGGGCTGACTCTATAATCTCCCCATAAAATCTCTTGGACAACAATATCAAATCAAAATTGAATCAAATTTATTTGTAAAGCAGTTTTTAAACAACAGTAGTTGATCCCAAAGTGCTGAACAAAAACGGAATAACAGAATCAACAGAAAACAAAGAAAATACGACAAACCAATAAAAACAATCAGTAAACAATGACACTATAAAAGTAAAACTTGGAGAGGTCACCGTGAGTTCAAAGCCATTGAGTGAAAATGCGTTTGAAAACGGGACTTGAAAACAGACAGGGAAGGGGCCATTCTGACAGTCAGAGGTAAGGCATTCCACAGTTTA
>JAODKN010016530.1:0-10166 GCA_026774425.1 Petrocephalus zakoni
ATCTTTATCTTTAGAACCGGATTTTTTAAAATGTCGGACGTCTTGGTTTTCATCCCGGTGCTCATGTTAACCGGTTAGAGCAACCAGCTGTACAGCGTGTGAGACACGCATCTGAGGCACTTCTTGGAACGTGATGTAACCCGCTTCAGCAGCAGGATATCTATAGGTTTGGTGTATGATGTGCGATTCCCAGCAAAAGTATACACTTTTCACCATAGTTTACATAGTTTAGACTGCATCTGAATATGCCACAGACATGATTTTTTTTTCTTACCGTTTTAGCAATTGCGTGTTATTAAAAGAGAAACTGGAGGCTCCATGTGTGCGATAGTCATAGCAGATCAAACTTTACCAAATGAAACAGATTCATTCTCAGGTGATAGTGATTATGAGAATACCAGTATAAATCTTCCAGTGGATATATCAAATGAAATGATGGCATCATAAGCTGGTTTAGAATTTATTCTGGGTATAGTGAGGAGACCTTTGCTTGCTGATCTAAGGAATTGATCCTGTGTGTACTCGCTGAGCATGTACATACATATACGTGATACTAATTACAACTTTATGTTGCAGGACATTGAGAACTTGAAGGAACTTGGACAGCTCATAGTGGCAATTACTGTGATCACAAAGGCTGGAACAAGGGACACTGGAATTGTTATTGCGGGCGTGGAAGTCATAAGCTAAAAAGTATTGCCAGGGCTTGCTCTGTCCTCTTCGGCTTGACCTATGCACTGAATCACAATTATCCCAGGCAGCTGAAGTATACCTTTGAGGTATTCCAAAAACTTTTCTTGGAACTGGATACTGGATACAAAGCTGTCAAACAAGGTCCAGACCCTTAAGAACAAACTTTTGACTTGAAATAAAACTGTTGTTGCAGTGTACACTTTTAATACATTGTCAGTTCTACACAATGTTCAGTCTTCCCCCCGCAGAGCTGGAGAATGGGACGTTTTAAGAGTACCAAGTTTAGTTAAAATTAGTACTGATTTTGACTCTATCCCACAACTGTAAGTGAAATTTTGGTGTTTTTAAAGATTGAGTATGAAGGTTTTTTAGGTTTGTTTCTTTTAATTACGTTTAAGTTTACAGATTTAAAACTGTAATTTTAGCTGTACTGTTTCAGCTGTTTGTTGGCTCATCATAAAATATAATAAAGAGTTTTTCCTTCATGCTTGAGGTTGTTATTCTTAGAGAAGGATATTTAGTTTTTAGTGACTGCATTGAATAAATTCTAATCAGTTAATTCAATATATTTAATTAATTTTTATTAGTACTATTTACAAATATAGAGGTTTCTGATTTTCATGTCAACTCAATAATTTTGTTTAGGTTTTAATTAATTCCTTTTTGCTTTCAACTTGAATCTACTCATATTTAATGGGTAAGTATAAAATGTCTAACTTAATTAGTATTAATTTGTATTAATAATTCATCTAATTCATAAGTGATTACTAAAACAAATGATTATTTGCACTGATATCCATGTGAATTCTGCCATCTCTGAGGTCTGCAAGGTGGAGGGGTTGTTCATCCTTTGGCTAAATGTGTGGTACAGCTGGATGGGACTCTCAGTTTAAGCTACAGATAGAAAAGTTATGCACCCTGTACAAATTTGTCAGAATGTACTATTCACTATAAATCCATGTGTCATGCACAGAGCCTAGTGTCGCAACATGTGAATGCAGGACTCAAGGGCAGGCATAATGAGAACTGAAAAGGGCTTAATTGGAATACAACAGGAGCGGGGAAACAAATCAGGAACACAATGGGTTACAAAGAGGAAGACTAGCATTGGGAAGAGCACAGATAACAGGAAGGTAGACATTTATGACTGGACTGGGGCTGATGATACAAACAGGCACTTTAACAAAGACTAACGAGAGACAAGAATTAACAGGCCTGGCTCTTCGGGGCCACATCTGGGATGAAACAAGAGGGTCAAACAGATGGATAGGACATAACAGTTCCAGACCCCCCAAAGTGCACCCTCCTCCTGGACACGGAGGACCAACAAGGAAGGGGACCGGACACCAGGGCACACACAGAGGGCCAGGGACAGATGGGACACTGGACAGAAGGAACAGACAAACAAGACAAGGACAAGGAACCAGAGAGAGTTGGAGAGTCTGACATCACCTGGGATCAGAGAGCAGGAAAAACAAGGACAGAGATCGACCGACTACAAACAGGACAGAAGATCAGGACAGGAAGGAACACAGACAAAGATCCAGAGTGGACTGGACACAGCAAATGGAGAGAAGAGGTGGAGAAAGGGCAGAAAGGGTGCAAACTGAGGCAAAACAAAAACACAAAAGGGCATTGGGACAGGACATTAAGTAGAACACGTCCAGGGACCCCACAGGGTTGAAGACAGCGAAGGGGTGAAGGGGCGAGAGGTGGCAGATGTTGGCACAGTGGGCACTGTCCTTGACGGGTGCGCAGGGATGGAGTAGGAGTGCACTGTGGGTCTTGTCCCTTTGGCTCACACAGGAGAGAGACTCGAGAAGGCAGTGTTGGGCGGATGGAAGCCAGGGTGGCCGGTTCTGGCTTTGCGTCTTTGCATCCAAATCCAGGAGATAGTGATTCGGCCGGCTCATCTCCTATGTCTCTGCCGACAGGTAGTCATACAGGCTAGGCAGAGCCAGTCAGAGCCAGGGTGCAAAAGCAACTCGGGAGGAAACAGGAGGGTTAAGTGGGTAGGGGTGACACCTTCTCAGATGTGCAAGCTACCCAAGCCATGGGCACTAATGCACCCCCATATGCTCATGGATGCTGGCTTTTCACCTGTCCACAGATAACAAGCTGGATGGTCCCTCTCTTCTTTAGCCTGGAGGCATCCATGATTTCCAAAAAGAATTTGAAATTTTGATTCGGCAGACATAGGACAGTTTTTCACTTGTCTCATTCCATTATAAATGAGCTCAGGCCCAGAGAAGTCAAGAGATGACATATCTCTTAAAATGTCAGTTCTGACTTTAATGACAGATATTAAAACTTGTTATGTCTGGCTGTTTTATGTAGATAAGATTGACAATAAAGTTGAATATACAATACATTTGGTTACAAAAGTGAATCATATTTTACTGATAATACACTATTTAAAAAACAAAATTGTTTTATATCGTGTTTAGTATTGAATTGCTGATGTAAATTCTAAAACAAAACTTAAAAGACTGACTTAAAGCACTTAAAACAATAAGAATGACCAGTGAATAGTGAACATAATATAATAACACACTCATTTGTGATATTTGCTTTTTTTGACCCCTGGCTTAGTTCCAGTCAACAAAGCAAACATAATCTGTTACTTGCATATTCAGTAATGCTGATATAAAACAAGCTTTTTAATGCAAGAAGAATGGGAAAAACAAAAAAGCACATCACCTAATAGTCCTCAATATACCATATCGGTGTCTGATCACGTATGGCACCTAACATGTACATGTATATGTTACATGTGTTTTGTATGTCAGGACCCCCCACTTTCATATCTGCCTTCATATCTGTATGAACAGACACTCAGCTCCCCCTGCACCTAGTCTTCATTAAAGTGAACTGATCTGGATCTCTGGTCTCTTTAAGTGTGGCTTACTGCTAACTGTTAACTGCTGTATTGTATAGGCTTACTGCCCTACAAAGGCAAAACACAGTAACTGCAACAACATTGTGGAGTTTTTGACTGTCCACCTGCAGGTGTAGTCCATCCATATGATCATGGATGGTGTACTTCCAGTACTTCCAACCCACTTAACCGAACAGGGTCGCGGGGGGTCCGGAGCCCATCCCAGAAGCTATGGGCACGAGGTGGGAACAACCCAGGATGGGGGGGTCAGCCCATCACTGGGCACACACACCATTCACTCACACATGCACACCTATGGGCCATTCACTCACACATGCACACCTATGGGCAATCTAGCGACGCCAATGCATGTCTTTGGACTGTGGGGGAAACCGGAGCAAACGGCACTCCACACACATGGAACCGGGCAGGATTAATAGTATTAATTAATAGGATTAATAATAGTCCTACAGGTGTGAGGCGACAGTGCTAACCACTGCACCACCATGCCGCCCCTTGCAAGTGTAGTGGGTAGGTAGGTAAATGATAGCTTAGCTGAACTAATATATTTTGTTGTGAGTTAAAACCTGAGCCTAATTTAAGTCTCAATTTTGAAAAGATATGCAGTTACGATGTTTTGCCTTTGGACAACAATATAGGCTGATTATTTATAAACAGTTTTAGGTACACAAGCTTATATACAGAATGATTAACATGTTAACAATGTCTCCATAGTCTTTTATTAGCTCCAATACCTTTAGTTAATGTATTATGAATTACAAAATTACAAAGTGTACCTGTAAACCTTTGCCAAAAATGTGTTCCATTATTTTTATATTCATTGCTTATATATAGCAAATGCTTTATATTTAGTATAGTAAATCAAAATTATTCATTCAAGAGGAGATCCTACTATTTCTTATTATTTTCCCATTTCCCTCATTCTCTGAGGGAGCACAGTTTGATGCTGCTTTCTGTACTTCCAAACAAAGAAAGCAACAATCTAAATCCAGGATAGAGCGGCTCAGTGAATGTGGTTTGGACTCTGTGGATCTGAGTCATTGTGTCAGAGACCCTATAGAAGGACAGAATTCCTCCCTTGTGATCCAAATACACACCTATTCGGGAGCCAGACGATACAGGCAAAGTGGTCTTGCTGTTATTGTATCTGAAATAGCACTTTGTGTTTGAGCAGTGCAAACTCCAGGACTTATCATTGTGTCCAAGACAGCAGTCATTACCAGATCCTTTCCTACCAATTTCTTTATATGACATTCCTATATAAACTTCCCCACTCCACTCAACCTCCCAGTAACAGCAACCAGACAAACCCTCTTTACACAGTACTTGGCTAACTTGCTCAAATCTTTCTCGATGATAAGGATAAATATAACCATCTCCATCCCTTATCACCTCTCTGTTACCCTCAAAGAGATACAGGTTTTCATGGCTTGTGTTGTGGTCCAGTGTGAGCTGACAGGCATCTGATGCAGAAAAACAAGAAGAGAAGATTGTCTCAGTTGTCAGTTGTATAACCAATATAACCCATATGTATTTGCTGTACGATTTATATTAAACTTTAAGGTTCAAATCTCGCCCCTGTGAGTCTTTTGGTTTGTATCACTCACGCTGTAAGAACAGTCCTCTGATCCGGCCCTCTGGTGTTGGCAGGACCGTTTCAATATTCACTACACAGACAGACATGAGTTAATGTCATTAACTTATGAGTATACATATTAGTTATATATACATATATATGTGTCCGTGTGTATCATGCAACAGATAAGTTATAAATTATTTGGTGTGGAAATAAATGAAATTCTGATTACATCTTCATAATATCTGTCACGACCAGCCCAGCCCTGCCTTTCTATTCCTTGTGTTTTCCCTCGGACGTGCTTTTGTATTGGCTACACCTGTGTCTGGTTAGTTTTGCCTGCATTATGGGCCATTCCTCCCTCCTGCAACGCGGCAATATCTACATAATACAAAAACTTTTACTTGACTATAATGCAAATATTACATGTAATTTGTATTGTAGTGTTTATGAATACTTTTTAATGACAATAGGTAAGCAACAACTCCTTTATAATGTCTTAAGCGGCTACATATTTTTAATACTAATATTAATGTATGTATTAACCTTTTTGGCCCATTTTTACTAATTCCTTTTTGCAGAAATCTTCAAGTTTCTCTTGCAGACAAAAAACAGACTTCATCAAGACCTCAAAAAAGCAGCATGGATCCATAGTGACCTTGGGTACATCTTTATATTTCGGAAGCTGGCAGAGAGATTCAAAGTTCTGCACAGACAATCACAACAATGATAAGAAGATCAGTTTGACATCAAGTTAAGCAATTGTACATATGTGTGTGTGTATATATATATATATATATACACACACACTATATTGCCAAAAGTATTGAGACGCCTTTCTTCACACCAAACTTGCTCATCTATCTTTATACACCTTTATAGATGTTGAAACAAGAAGGGGCCATACCCAAACTGTTCCCACAAAGTTGGGAGCATGAAAGTGTTCAAAATGGCATTTTTTGCTGAAGCATTAAGAGTTCATTTAACTGGAACTAAGGGGTCAAGCCTAACCCCTGAAAAACAATCCCACATCATAATCATAATCCCCCCTCCACCAAACTTTACACTTGGCACAATGCAGTCAGACAAGTACCGTTCTCCTGGCAACCGCCAAACCCAGACTCATCCATCAGATTGCCAGACAGAGAAGCATGATTCATCCCTCCATAGGACACATTTCCAATGCACCAGAATAATCCTCACCATAATCCTCCCTCCACCAAACTTTACTTGGCACACTTGGCAAACTTGGCACAATCCTGGTACTCCTGGCAACTGCCAAACCCAGACTTGTCCATCGGATTGCCAGACAGAGAAGCATGATTCGTCATTCCAGAGGACACATCTCCACTGCTCTAGAGTCCAGTAGCGATGTGCTTTAAACCACTGCATCAAACGCTTTGCATTGCCCCTGGTGATGTAAGGCATGGATACAGCTGCTTGGCTATGGAAACCCATTCCATGAAGCTCTCTATGCACTGTTCTTGAGCTAATCTGAAGGCCACACGTACTTTGAGTTCTGTAGCTATTGACTCTGCAGAAAGTTGGTGATTTCTGCACACTATGCACCTCAGCATGCACTGTTCCCGCTTTGTGATTTTACATGGCATACCACTTCATGGTGAGTTGCTGTTGTTCCCAGTTTCTTCCACTTTGTTATAATACCACTAACAGTTGACTGGAATATTTAGTAGTGAGGAAATTTCACAAATGGTCTTATTGCACAGGTGGCATCCTATCATGGTACCACACTTGAATTCATTGAACTCCTGAGAGTGATCTTTGTAGAAGCAGTTTGCATGCCTAGGTGCCTGATTTTTTACAGCTATGGCAATGGAAGAGCTTGGAACTATTGAATTCAATGATTTGGAGGGGATGGGTTTTGGCAATATAGTGTGTATATATTTATGTATATATATATATATATATGTACACACACACACTGCATGTATATATATGTGCTAATATAAACTATATAAAAAGGTATGATGTGATGTTACCTGGAGGAAATGGATGTGATCCTGTGTGCGTGAAAGTTGTTCCATCTCATTGTTTACCTTCCTCAACTCTGCTACATTCTGCACCAGTTGCTCACAGACACCTACAGTCTCAATCACTTTATCCTTCTCCTGATCTGCAATGTTCTTCTTCAGCTCAGATTGGCTGTTTGTAATGAAGCAGATTAGCTCAGTAAAGATCTTCTCACTGTCGTCCACTACTGCTTCTGCTGAGTGCTGTTACAGACACAGGAGAAGAGGTACACAAATTCACTCAGCGCTTCAATGGACCCCAGATACGCTGCTCCCCAGAGATAGCAAAACAGCAGTTTCTGTGCTACTCACAGGATGCCCAGAAGAGAACCCAGACTGTGCTGTGATGCTGCTCATTCTGCAGCTAGCTGCCATCTTGGCTTCTGCTCCATACTTACTGTGAATGATTGCACAGTCTTTTTCATCTCTTTCAGCTTCTTCTCTCTCTCCTGTATACTCTGCTGGACTTCATAGGATATTTTCTCCAGCTGTTTCTGTAGTAAATGGAATGTACATGAATGAATTAATCTACCAGTTATGATTACAGCAATGTGAGGGGTATCTTAATAGCTGATTGGACAGTGTCACTCAGGAGACTAGAGGATCTTGGGTAACATATTACTTGTGCAGACAGCACAGATGTGGTTAGGGCAAGATTCAGTCCTGCTCAGTTAGGCCTCTGGAAATCAAAGTGACAAACCAAGCCAACATTCAGTGATCATGCAAATTTTATTTACTCTCATGTAAGCTTTCATACAAATAATCTACAATACACAAGATTCATTTGTATGGTGGACTTCATACAGCAAGAAAGTCCCACTTCCTGTTCTTACTGCTGTCCCATAGTGGACTTTATACAGAAAGTGACATTTGTTTCCTACATTAGCATTTTTCCAATGTCTCACAAGGGACCTACAGTAATACAGTCAGCAAGATTCACTTCCAGTTCTTACTGCTTTCACGCAATGCATGTAGTTTTCTTGACTCCACTTTGTTATATCCTTAGTCATGAGTTAGGAATGAGTTATTTGAGAATGTCTTGCCAAGTTCTAGAACACCATTCGCCGCATCACACCAAAATGCAAATCGTGAGTTGACTGTAGGCAAGTAACCTGCTAAAACAGGAGTCTCAAACTCAAGTACCCCGAGCGCCACTGGCTTAAGTGGGTATTATGAATTTGTTTTAAAATGATGTACAGATAATCTTCCCAGATAGCAACCGTTATTGATTCAACATTGAACTATGGTCAGAAAGGTTGTTATATGGTTGAAGTTACTACTTTAAATCGACATTTTTACAGCGACAACAAATTCTATGTTGAAAAAGGGTTGTGTTTTCAACATTGAAATACTAACAATTAATCAACACTGTCTCAGTAGTAGAGTTGCGCGTGGAGGACTGGGCGACACCATTTTTGGGGAGCGCACAGGAGTCTCAAATATTCTAAATTAAGCATTCCTCTATAAGGAATGTACCATATTTTAAGACCAGCGTCCAGCTGCCAAAGCCATTGTGCCTTCATCGGTTTGCAGCTCTTGATGGAAGGTAAGTTATTTTGATTACTCTTAGCTTTTGATATTTTAATTAGTTATACTATGCTGATTCTGTTGAAATAATTGCAGCGTCATGTAATTATTTTGTTAAGAATAGTTGTTAGATACACTAGTTCTAGCTAATGTTAGCCTCATTGATTTAATTTGAAGGAACAATAACGTTAAACCTTAAAAGTGGGCCCAGCTAATGTTAAGCTAAATATTTATAATAGCTTACAAGGGGGTGAGTGGTGTTAGCTTACGTGCTTATTGACTAATTTAGCCAATGAAGCTAAATAATGGAAAAAGTGGCAATGGCTGTTGACTGAGTAATATTTTTATGTTGATTTGAAATTCTCAACTGTTGCTGAAACAACACTTTGCGCATAAGGTGGTGAGGGGGTGAGTGAGGGGGCGACCCGCGAGGGGGCACCTGCCTCAGTGACATTAGTTTTTGCTGGGTGGGATGTCTTGAGTGTTTTGGACAAAACAGGTTGAGTATCCCTTCTGTAGACTCTGCAGGTGTTAAGGAAATGCCCACTCTGAATAAATGCCCAGTTCTTTGACCTCATCTAGATTTGTCTGACGCTATGAATTTTATATATTGTTGGCAGATAAACAGCAATATATTACAGCAATTATTTGAAGAAGTACTGTAATATTTTAATTTAGACCCTTTCTGTTTTTCTTTCAGCATCCAACAAAAAAGGGCAGAATTAGACATCAAGTTTTAATTGTATAATCTAGCAAGTTAAGGTGAATTAATGCTAAAAGTTACTGAGAATAGGTAAACTCATCGCTCATATTAAGCAAACCACGTAGTCACCCAGCAACTCAGACATAAGCATTGGTAGCATCACGCTCAGCCCCGCCCTTCGTGTTTTTTCCTCCTGTTTTGCCCTCAGGTGGGGCTTGATTTGCCACACCTGTCCCTCATTGTGCTTTGCCTCTTGTGGTTGCTCTGCTTGTTTACCCTGATCAGCTGCCTCTTGTTTGACCTTAAATGTGCTGCCCTATTTTAGTGAGTCTGTGTCCTGTGCCCCTTGTCTGGTATTGTCTATACTTTGTATGCTTGCTATCGCGCTTGCTCTCGTGCTTACCCTGTGCCTACCCAGTGCATGTTAATAAACACCCTTTTGAAGGGCTCAACCCCGCAGCCTGCTACTATGGGTCATTCCTCCCGCCGCAAGGTAGGTGTTGATGTAGAAATTTTAAGTGATGTAATGTAGAATGTAATAATGTAGAATTACACGTGTTAATCTAAAGATTGTATATTAAAATGTTGACATAACTCGAAATATTTAGGAAATACAAAGGTACACATCTGAGATGGGGGGGACCACTCAAAGCATAATGAGGCAAGTATCAAAAGCGCCGCTGACCCGGACTGCAGGGGTCCTTCTGGGGTGCTCCGCCTCCTCCCCCGAGCTCTTCG
>JAODKN010016531.1:0-10164 GCA_026774425.1 Petrocephalus zakoni
ATCTATTAAATTCATGGTGACTGATACTGTGTTTCTCTCCCAAAGCACCTGCTGCCGTAAGAATTGTGCTGCTGGGAGAAACAGGATCTGGGAAGAGCAGAGCAGGAAATGTTATCCTGGGGGAAAATAAGCTTGAAAGTTTCATATGGTCCTTACCTGGAAGAAGGAAACATTAATGGCAGGAAGATTACAGTAACTGACACACCAGGGATCTTTGACCCCTTCTTTTTGTCTGATAAGGATCTGAAGTATTCCATAATATCCTGCCTCACTGAGTGTGCCCCTGGTCCACACGCCTTCATCTTAGTGCTGAGAGTGGGAAGATGCATCATGGAGGAGAAAGAGTCTGTGAAGATGATACTGGAGTGGTTTGGGGAGGAAGCCCTGAAGCACACAGTTGTCCTCTTCACACATGGCGATGAGCTTGACGAAAAGCAGACCATTAAAAAGTTTGTAGCAAGGATAAAGGATCTGAAGGCTGTTGTTGATAGGTGTGGGGGCCGAGTCCATGTCATTGACTCTAAGCACTGGAATGAAAATGATCCCCTGGAACAACTAAAGAAAATAATGATGCTGGAAAAGAGAGAAGCTGGGGAATTACTGGCTGCACAGGCACTGGAAAATATAAAAAAACTGTTAGAACTAAGATCATCAGCACCTGACCAGGAGCCGAGCCGAGGGTCAGGAAGACCCAGTTCTGATGCAAACCCAGATGAATCAGAGTACAGGAGCAACAGCTTTCAGGTTAAACAGCTGCTGATGACTATAGACAATATGGTGAGAAACAATGGAGGCAGGTATTACACAAATAAGTCACTCCAGATGATGGCAGAAGCTATAGAACAGGAGATAAATAGGATAAAAAAAGAGATGGAGGAGAGAGGAGAGAGAGCAGAAGAGTCTGAGATCAGGAGGCGAGCAAGAGAGAGATTTACAAAGATTTCGGAAAGTGCTGCTGAGGCAGCCTGGGGGTGCAGCATATGCTAAAGCTTGGGGCATAAGAGGCGGCAGGAGCAGCTGGAGCAGAATCTGGGGCAGTTGGAGCAGAAGCTGGGGTAGTTGGGGCATTAGAGTCAGCAGGAGCAATTGCAGCAGAAGCTGGGGCAGTTGGAGTACTGCTACCTGCTGGCAGGATGAAGTAATTGCATGTAAGACATGCTAAATACATTCTAGAAAATGTTTCCTCTGCAGTATCACATGTTCCTTTTCATCATGATCACATTTATGCTGCCTCCTGCTGACAGGCCAGGTTTCTGGACATTGCCATGAGTCTTCAAAGAAACAGAGACACATCTATGCCATTCCTGGTAACTGAGTCTGATATAAAAAACATTCACTTCACTTTTATTCATGGAATTGCATTGATAGTCATAAAGAAAACAAAATACCAAGCATGTTGGATTTTAACATTATCGCTGTGCTTCGTTCTTCTCAAAACCAAATTAGCCTTCAGAGCAAATGGGTAATAATAATAATAACAATAACAATAAGCTTATCTTACTGTCCTTTACCCTGATGAGTTTCTACCAACTACATTTCTACCAAAACCTTGATATAAAGATTGGAGTTTTGTTTAAAAATTTAAACTTTCTTTATAAAACAAGATTCAGGATTCAGCAGGATCCAGGTAAATATGCCGAGACGAGGTGGGTGCTAGTCTGTTTGCAGACGCGGCATTTAAAATGTAAAAATACAAATACAAAAATACGTAAATCACTTTATGATGTTCTGGTTGCTAGAAAATTGCTCTATGGTTTACTAGGTGTATGTTATATATCATTTTTGTAAGAATAAATATATTTTGGATTCAGTTTATATATATTTACAGTCTTATCTATGGATTAATGTATAGCGCAAATGAAATCGCAATCACGGGTTCCGTCGGGTTCGTAATTTCTATCATTTTACTCAGGCTTGGGCCAAATTCTGTCGGGCTCGGGCCTAGATTTTAAGGCCCGATTACAGCTCCATTAGAAAGTCACTATCCCTCTCTATCTGGCTGGTTTCTGGTCATTCCCAGTGTCTCCTGCTCTCCTACTTAGTACTCAACTATAATTAATGTACCTTTTGAATTATTAGCCAATCATTGTCAACAAGCTTTTTGTTGCTTTTTCAAAGAAATAGCCATATTATCGATATGCCTTTTGTGGAAACTTGAAAAAGATGTAATTGTATATTTTTATGTTGGGGGGTCACCACCTTGGAACAGGGATACTCTGTCATGTTTTGCTTCTTTCCTGACTATTAAAGAGATTTTGCTTGACGTAGTCTCAAGTAAATAATTTTTTGTAAAACTTCAACATTTTCAGTGATGCTGCATTCACACCCCGGGCTGCCCTTGCCACCCTGAACATGACACTAGCCAACGCCGCAGACGCTCTCTGACGCCACGGAGTGGGCGGGGACAAGGCTGCTCAGAATTCCAGGCTCTGAGAACTTATAATCAGCTGCAAAGCAGACAAACATGTAGCTTATACCTTTGTGCCGACTGCCGATAGGATATTTGTCAAAGCACATGAAATTATGTTGACAAACACTACTGTTATGAATAAATAACGTTAAAGGTACCGACAATTTGCATTGTTTTAAATGCTATAGCGCTAAAATTTGTATGTGATTTGCTTTCCTTTCACAAAATATATTTTGATCTATGCCTCATTTTAATTTAAGAAATATTCAAACCAACATAGACAAAGACTGCACAGTCTTCAATAACATCCAAGGGCAACGCTGACCTGAATACTTAAAAAACATCAAGTTCAAATTAAACAACTTTATCAAGTGTCATTTGAAAGAAATTCAGATAGGGTGAAAGACCTGCAACATAAATATGTGGAGGTAAGTATTGTTAACTTTACCTAAGTATTGTGCACTGCACACAACTTTTTTACATGTACATTTACAGTAAATAGACCAATATGAAACTACACAATGTTGTCTTTTACTGTATTTTAGAGACGTTTCTAAATGGATGCTGAGGAAAGTTTATACATTGATGAGGCTAGGTTTAACTTCACAAAAGTCAGAAGAAGAGGAAGAAACAGCATTAGCCACAGTGCTACCGTGCTACAGTGCTAAAATAGGACATTTGTTAATTTAAATAGTACATTTGATATATGTTAGCAGTTGTGTTCTAACACACTGACATTACTTGATGTGCACTTTATTTGTATTTAGATTATATAAAATTGTATCGTCATCATGCAAAGTACATGTGTAATTCCAATGAAATACAATTAGCATCAGACCAGAAGTGCAAGAATAACATTATTTACAGAAAGCACCATAATAATTTACAGTAATGTGCAGGATATATAGTATAGAGCATGTACAAAAACCAGAAGGGGATATAGGGCTTGCCATATATGGAAAAGTACAGGTATATACAAAACTGATAGGAGCTATTCATTAGATATACAAATGTTATTTGTCGTAAATGTAAAGCAACACTAAATACATAGATGGTAGAGAGGATTAAAGCATGTATACAACACAGAATAAACAGTATTGTGAACAGGATAAATAATGCTGTGTAAATAAATATAATATGTGACAATAGGGGGAGTGGGGTGGAACTGGGTGCCAAAGATCCATAAAGCAGTTTTCACAACTTGATAAAGAGCTATGTGGTCAGAAGTGGCACAGCTGTGATACCATAGCGAGACGCAGATACCATGCAGACATGCGAGTTGCAGTTGATGCAAAGGTGCAGCTATATAAGTCCGGCAGCCATGTACAGATGTGCTTGTCTGTGGACTCATGTTCTCTCACCTTTGTTAAATCAAAGCTGGGTCCAGAAAGCCTGATTAAAATATTCTATAAATTGGTTGTGCTTAAGTATGTTTATACCATACTCTTTTTTCACAAGGGAAGACTTGTCTCGCTGACATGTTTTATTACATTATTAATGTGTATTACATTCAGTTTTGATGTATTATTATGTATATTCATGACCTTTAACTGCAATTGCTGACACACATTTCTGATATGTAATTTATATACGTAATAACCAGTACAATATATTGCCACGGAGCGAAATATATGGTTATAATTAACATGTAACTAAAGAGCTAAATATTAATAATATAATAAAACCTTTCACTGAGACAAGTATTATCGAGCCAAATATGTCAGTTATAATCGGCATAACATACCGCTAAAAAGCTAAATATACCTTAATAATGTAATAAAATATCAGGTGTACTATCAAGCCAAATGTAAACAACTTCATACTATGAAGTAATGAAAACAGACTTTAAAAAAGGTAAATGTTTTTAATTGATGTGAACTTGAAACCTTGAAATTTCCTGGGTACCCCGAAACATTGCCTCGAAATAGCATCATCGCGAGTGTTTCATCGGCCTAACAGCTGGGCAATACGGCTAACAGCTGGGCGATACGTCACGAGAGAATGAATTTTGCAGCTGGAAGACATTTTATATGACACCTCCACAGTTAGATACTGAGCACTCAAAAAGGGGTTACAGGGGCCAGGCTTCAGTGATAGAGGAAGGTTAGGATTTCAGTTTAGGTGGAGCCCAAAATCTTTGAACTCTTCGTTGAGATTGTGTAGGTTTTTTCTGATCTAATAGTTTGATGGTTACTGCGCAGTGAATAAACTGTGTGTTCAGCTCACTCTACCCCTGTGTATGGTATTATTCTGTGTTTAGTAGTTGGCCTTCCTCTGGAGTAGGGGTGTCTCACTCGTTACTGCTGGGCACGAGGAAGGTTGTTAAACACCACGCCACCTCCAATGGTACCATTCTCCAGGTCTGCACAGTGCCGTGGATAGGAAAATCCTGCAGCCTCAGCAGACTCACCCACATGTAGCAGGGTAAGGGATGATCGGAGGGAGTGTAGGGATCCACCCACACACACACACACACGCACACAAACGCTATTTACAACAGTTACATCTAACATGACATTACTTACAGCACAATGACACCACAATGCATGACTAATACAGGGAACTATTTATTATTTACATGGTTGGCACCGGTCCAACCTGCCACACTGCCTGATGGGTACCTCATATACAGCACACTGCCTGATGGGTACCCCCAGGGGTACAAGATTATCCTATACAGCACACACTGTCTGATGGCTTCCTCCAGTGGTACAATATCATACTATACAGCACACACTGCCTGATGTGTACCTCCAGTGCTACAATATTATCCCAGGGAACACGGGGCCCAAATCAGACTGAAACCCTGGACAGTATGAGGCATCCGAGTCACACACTGAGAGCCAGGGGCAGGATCCAGACCCAAACTCCGGACAGTATGAGGCATCCAAGTTACACACTGAGAGCCAGGGGCAGGACCCAGACCCAAACCCCAGACAGTATGAGGCATCCGAGTTACATGATGAGACGCAACTGCAGCAGGCAGGAGAGAGGAAAAGCAATTTTATTAACATTATGTATGATGAGTCACACAGTCTGTGGTCTGCATTTTAAATAATACTCCATCTATCAATAAGCAAAAGCCAAACATTCTGTGGAAACCAAAAAGTAGAGATTTTACCCTGAAATGTGACCCGATTTTATTTTTATTTTAGCTTTTATTCCCACTGTGCCAAGTGATCAGAGAGGCAGCGTAACAGTGACACTGCGCCAGCAGCAGGGGGCAGTAAAGCCCTCAGACCCACTAACCCCTCACCAGTACATATACTGTATATACAAGAGAAACACAGACACTGGCTGATACTTTCTAACATTTTATATTATACAAATAGACTAGTATTGCTCTTTTCCCATAAGTATGAATGAAAAGCAAATGTTAACAGACCGCTAGTATAAAATCTTACATTTATCTTATTTAGCAGATGCTTTTTTCCAAAGTGATGTACATGTAAGGCAAATAGTATATTGATCATGGTTCATGTGCACATGAGATGCTCCTTCCTAATGATTATCCCTCCCCGTCACTATAAGATGCTCCTCCCTGATGATTATCCCTCCCCATCAGTGGAGTATCTGCGTGTCCCTTACAGCTCTCATCCTGGGGTGTTACCCAAAAGCTCCTGTTACTGTAGCAACTAACATGGTTGGACTAATTCAGTTGCATGGTTCTAACTTTGTAAGTTGCTAATGTACTTAACAACTATGCTTTTGGGAAATGCACCCCTGAGCAGCAGCTCGCCACATGTAGAGGAGCCTCTCTGTGTTGCTGCCCCCTACTGGACAAGGAACAGAAGAGCATTAACATAAGTGACGTGATTCATCAGTTCACCTTGGCTTCTTAGGCCATAACATTTCAGGGAGTATGGTGTGTTAATGTTACACCTGCAGGAACAGGAAATTAACCAGACTGATAGATTCATCTGGAAAACCTCTATAGTTCACTTTCATCTGACAGGTATGAATCGTGGCTGCATACAGTGTCAAAGGAAATATGACACCTATGAAGCATCAAAAATATTAAATTGATCACAGCTCAAGTTAAGTCATATTGTCCGTGAGCTGTAGACCACATCGCTGGTTGGTGTTACAGCAGGTCAGTGTGAAGAACATCTAGAGGACATCTGCTGAAAGCATTTAGCTGTTTACAGTGGAGGTATAAAACCAACTTTTTTACAGAAACCACAAAAATATTCATCAGAGTAGCTGTCCTGCTCGTCATGCCAGCCACAACCTCCTGCTTCCTCAGCAGCACGGCTGTAACGAGACTGTGCATGACAGCCAGCAGCTGGCTGCAAAACAATAAATCAGGTTTATGGCCAAAGTGTTCACATCCCAAGGCACAGATAGTGAACAGATGAGAGAATTTTATTAATATAAGGTTTTTATTGCAGTATGGTGGTGCACTGGTTATTACTGATGCCTCACACTTCTGAGACCTCGGTGCAAGTTTCCGTCAGGGTGGAGTGTGTGGAGTTTGCATGTTCTCCTCATAGTGTTTCCTCTGGATACTCGGATTTCCCCCAAAAAGTTACCATTTTGTCTGTAGGTATGAATGGTGTGTGTGCTCTGCAATGGATTGGTGCCCCACCCAAGGTTATTCCCTGCCTTACACCAATAGGCTCCAGACCCCCTGTGACCAGGAACATGACGAGTGGCATCAGAGAATGGATGGATGGATTTATTGCAGCACTGGATCAGGTATTACAGAGAATACCTGTAACACCAGCCTTTCACCAGTGGTGAAAGACATATCCTCCTGAGACCCAGAAGAAAAAAGGTTCTGATATATTTTTTTTAGATAATTTAAGTATTGTGGTTGAAAAAAACATGTTACAGCAAAAAAAAATATCAAAACTGTTATTAATTTATTTTTTATCATCTGTCCCTTGTAGTGGACATGGGGTCTTGCTTGATCACAGAACGGAAAGATTTTATGTAATGATAGTGCTTTAATTTTTATGTGGATTTATGGTTAAGTTTCCTTTCTTGAGCATTAAATAAACAATTAGATAAAGGAAACATATCTGAACACTAAAATAATGTTTTAACAAATAACATACTATAGAGAAGCATAGTCAAGCCCAGTGCATCCAGACCCTAGGGTATCCGAGACACGCCATGTACATAGTTATGGCAAAGACTGTTTTCAGCTCCTCTGGAGTGGTTTTAAGGCTGCCTCCAGAGACAAGCACCTCCCACTGGTTTGTGTGCTGACATTATTTCAAAAACCTGCCAAGTATTCTTCTCCAAAGTAGGGCTGAAACTGAATTGATAAAAACTGAGAGGTATAGTTATTGTGCTTTTAGCACACACATAAAATACTTCTATAAAGTAAGCTTTTAGCTGATTATATACTGTACATTAATGTGTGTGGGGGGCACGGTGGTGCAGTGGTTGGCACTGTTGCCTCATACCTCTGGGAGTGAGGTTCGAGTCTCTTCCCAGGTTCCATGTGTGTGGACTTTGCATGTTCACGCCATGCCATCATGGGGTTTCCTCCGGTTTCTCCCCACAGTCCAAAAACATGCTGAGACTAATTACCAAATTACTCTTAGGTGTGGATGTGTGTGTGTCTTGCGATGGGCTGGCCCCCGTCCTGGGATGCTCCCTGCCGAGTGCCCATAGGCTTCGGATACCCTGCGACCCGGAAGGATAAGTGGTTTCAGAAAAATAGAAAAATATCTTCCTCACAGAGACAAAAAGCAATGAGGACATGTTTAAGGCAAGGATAAGGGTTAAGCAAGTAGAAGCTATGGTTACAGTTGGAATAAGTCTCCATGAAATTAATGTATGTCAATGTAATGTTTCCTGAAGTGATGGTTAGCAGACTTTGAGTGCGTGTGTAAATTCAACTAAAAAGGCTCTCATTTACATTGCTACACACTGTAATGCCAATAAACTTCAGAGCCCTAGCTATAAGGTGAGGTGATTAATCGTCATAGTTGACGCACGACAGCACGCAACAACGAAAAGTGTCCTCTGCATTTAACCCATGTGACATCATGGCACAGCTACTTGAGCTCCCAGGGAGCAGTGTTGGGGATTGTACTTTGCTCAGGGTACCTCAGCGGGTCAGGGACTCAAACTGGCAATCTTTCAATTACATGGCTGCGTCCCTAAACACTACACCGCCTGCCTGCCTAGCATACACATTGCTTCGATTTCATAATGAATAGTGGGTGTCATCACTTTGTCCCTCCTCAGGCTTCTCGAATGTCCTCCTCTGAGCTTTCACCTTCAGGCTCTACTGTCTGGCCCTCTTCCACCTCATCTCCTGACAGCTTTAAGTCTGACTCCCTTTCCACAATTCTGACTAAAATCCACTCGGCCTCACTCATCTCTCTGCTTTCTTAAGTACACTACAAAGGACACTGAATAAAAGTTGTTTTGAAAGGGTTAAAATTACTGTACATTTCTGCAAACTTACTAAATTGAAGTTAAGACTCTCATATTGAAGAAACAATTTCGTTATTAGCAACAGAAACATAATATCTGAAAAAAATGGTGACATACCTCCCTTGCTCCCACAAAATGTGGAAACTGCAATACCTGCCATTTTGAAAAGGAAGTACATGTGCACTGAAGGCCACACCCCCACATCTGTGGCATTACTAGAAAGCTCAGGATGTCCTCTTAACAGTACAACAGGACTCAAACAAATTGCATTAATGGTTGTTCACTTAATGGTCTCAGAGTCATGTCCCCTACAGAGGACAAAAATGAATTGCTGGGTCTCAGGAGGGTATTACATTATTTTTGCTGTCCATTAAACCATCTCTTGCTGAAACAAGACTGAAAGTGGATTCCTTACATCTGATTGATGAGCCAACCAGGATAAGAGGCTAACTGCGAGGCTGAAGTTGTCTCCTTATTCACAGCTCCTTATTCGGATTTTCCGGTCCAGTTTAAATGCTGCGCAACCAATTGCAATTCCGCTATTGCGCCTCTAGGGGAGCTTATTCACAGAGACTTATGTTCGGAACTTTAGTATTTCGATTCGTATTAACTTATTAAATGCTTTGAGCCGAGGAAAACCCACTTCAAAAACACATAATATGCTGTCTGCAAGTGATTTCACTTGTTACCAGCATGCTTCAAAGTTGTTACCCTTCACCTGGGAACATAGCTCACATACACATTGCTTGTTAAATGATGATTTCCAGACAGGTGTTCACATGGGTCAAATATTTTGAGCCTGAGAAAATTCACTTCAGATTAACAGTATATGATGCCTGCAAGTGATATCATTTGTTAATTGTTTGGCTTAAAGCTGTTTTCACCTTCAAATCCACCTGAGAACATAGCTCACATACACATTGGTTGTCATTATGTGATGATTTCCAGACAGGTGTTCAAGGGGTTAAACGCCTTGAGCCAGCAAAAATTCAATTCAATTCAGTTTATTTTTATACAGTATAGCGCCCTTCACAACAGTGTTTTCCATGCTTTACAGCTGAATATCAAAGACTGTCATGCTTGAAACTCAAATCACTTATTCGTTGCCTGGCTCAATGTATTCTTCACCTTCAAGTACACATGGGAACTATCAACTTGTCACGCTTTTGGCGGGAGGAACGACCCATGGATGTAGCTGTGGGGTTGAGCCCTTCCAAAGGGCGTTTATTTAGGGTGAACAGGGTAGCAAACGGGAGAAAGCGCGATAGCGAACGTACATCAACAAAGACCGACAGGGGAGACTGGACTAGGGCAGACTAAAATAGGGCAACACATTAAGGGTCAAACGAGAGGCAGCT
>JAODKN010016533.1:0-10152 GCA_026774425.1 Petrocephalus zakoni
TGGGCTGCGAAGCATTTAAGGTGGACCGGAAAATCCGAATAAGGAGCTGCGAATAAGGAGCCAACTTCAGCGTCGTTTAAAGAACCGATAACACAAAACCGGTGTATTTCTGGTAAATAATATTGTGGCGTACAAATTGGCTATGGCGTCGTACTGTGCAACAAGGCAGGAGGCAGAACCACAAGATGGTACGGGTTTATCAGCGCACCCATATCATTCACTCTAATCACACACTCACACACACTGAGCGCTCAACTGCATGGGTGTTTGAAACAAAATCTTAGTCTTGGTTTTAACTTTTTGGACCTCATATTTACCTCTGGCTTTTTACATTATTACACGGCTGGCATCGCTCCAACACGTCGTGCCGTCCTCCCAGCCCTACAATATTTAAAAGAGGTAAATTATTATTATATTTTATGATTATGATTATATATATATACACACACACACACGTTCGACAATGCTTATCTAATGTACACAGTTCCAATGGCAGTATGTGGACAGGACAGAGTGAGAGATGTATTAAAATGTTAATTTGTTAGAAGCCAAAACTGAAATGCAATGTGCTTTGTGGAGTACTACATGTTCAAAAATATATATTTTTTTAGTTTTTTACTTTTTTTCTCACATTTTACTGTCTGAATTAAATTTGGTTAGTCAAACAGCATGAGAAAAGAACGTACCATTCGAACCCACCAGCCCTCTGACGTGTGAAACCGCAGCGAGACAGCATGTTATTATTAAATATTTCTACAGTGAACACTTAAGGACAAATTTAGTAACACCAGTTTAAATGAGTGACATATTGTTGCTTAATAAAGAACTGCAACTACATACACTGTGTTTATCCTTTCCCCTGGGGCACTGAGGTGTCGTACTGTTATTTGCAGTGCTTAGTGGTTTAAAATACCCAGTCAGCAATAGGACACTAGGTGAGGATGGAATCATAGTATAGTCTTAATATGGTTTTTTAAATTGTTTTATTGTTTATCATAGACATCAAGAAATCATGATTACTTTATTCACTTTTACAAAAAAATAATAAGTGATACATGAGGGCGCATTCTGGGCTTTTATTTTGAAAAGCCAGCGGCGGAAGTTAATGGCTTAAAGGAAGTGTCGCATGTGCGCTTTTGCTCGAATCGCTTGGCGGTAAACGTCCAGCCGTACACGAAAAGGTCCGAGCAGTCGTCCAGCTGACTAGTAATATTACCTTCCCGGACTTTAAAGACGGTTATGAACTATGATGCAGAAGTCATTGAGTTTAGAGTCCCAACCGAAAACAGCAAAACATTGTTTATCTGTGGAATTCTCCCAGACTTCTCAGAAGCACACATTTACGTGAGTATGGCGTAGTGAACGCGAACGTTTCTGGTAAAGGGCGAACGCGAGTTATGCTGCTTTTGCATTTTGAAAACTCGCTGTTAGTAAACCTTAGTCAAATTACAACTTGGAAAACTGCGGACGTTCTATAATAAAAGTACAACTAGTAAATGTACAGTAAGGATCATTGTTACATTTTTATGTCATTGTTATATTGCAACATGCCACATCTGCAAATGACAATTTGATTATCAGGGCCGCAGCTGATGGTGTTCTGCGTTGTTTCTAATTCAGGAGGCGCTTTGGAACATTTTCTCGAAATTTGGCGCCCTCTACTGGCTGAAAGTAGCACCGAACGCTATGGTTGCCCAACCGGGATTCTACGCCATTGCCAAATTTTACTCGGCGGTACAGGCCTCCCGGGCGCAGAAAGCCACGCATACAAAGGGCCTCTTTCAGAAATCACCTTTGAAGGTACACCATTAAGTAATGTCTCAGGCTGCGCTATAAATAATCACCAATCATGCTGTGACCTGTAAACTGACTCAGGTCTGACTAGTGGCAATTAGAATTTTCTTGGCTCCATTAAGAGACAGTTGTGATGTCTCTTTTGTTTCACTAGGAACTACACCATCACCCACAGACGTGCTGCATTAGGTGTTTGTCTGTAGTTTGCTTTTAGTTTATGTTTGTTCTAAATGTCCAGAATTTCCAGGCACACAGTGGATATGGGGTGGGAAATTAATGGTCTTGTTGCAAATTAACCAAAATATCTTAATTATTGTTCGATATGAAGTATTAAAAATATGCTTAGGGGAATGTCATATGAGGAAAGGTTCAGCCTCGAGCAAAGGCGGCTGAGGGGGGACATGATCCAGGTCTATAAGATTCTAACAGGTGTGGATGCTGTTCAACCAAATAGTTACTTCAGCATTAGTTCAAATGGCCATATGTGGAAATTAGTGGGAGAACATTTTAAGCTGGTTTTGAGGAAGCACTTCTTTACACAGCGAGTATGGAATAGTCTTCCTGTTAGTGTAGTGCAAGCTAAATCCTTAGGTTCCTTTAAATCAGAGCTAGATAAGATTTCAACAACTCTGAGCTATTGGTTAAGTTCTCCCCAAACGAGCTCGATGGGCTGAATGGCCTCCTCTCGTTTGTATATTTATGTTCTTTTGGCATCCTGTAATGGTAATTTGAGCTGTGACTGTGAGGACAAGCACCTGAAGGGTATTTAAAAAAAAAAAAAAAGGTTATAGAATGGTGAAAAAATCTTTTACTTCTAATGCAGAACCTTTTTTAAAGGTACAACTATGCACCAGACAGAGTTCAAATGGATTTCACAATGTGAAATATCTCAGCGTCACCAAATGCCAGGAGCTTGCCAATCACTACCTTGGTTTTAATGGATGGACAAGTCGAGTTATTACGGTAACTAAAAAAGTGTGAGATTACTTGGAATGGTGTGCCCTGTTCTAAATCTGTCGTTGTTTTTTATGGCAAATTTTCTTGTAATTCTCATCCAATTTGCCTTTCATTTTGCTCACATTTCCTACCCAGTTTGTCTGTGAATTTGCTCATAGTTCCTATCCAGTTTGCCTTTCAGTTTGCGCATATTTTCTATCGAATTTGCCTTTCATTTTTATTGCACTCATAATTCCTATCCAGTTTTCCTTTCATTTTTATTTTGCTTATAGTTCCTATCCAGTTTGCCTTTCTATTTGCTCAGTTACTATCCAGTTTGCCTTTCTATTTGCTCATATTTCCTATCCACTTTGGCTTTCCCTTTGCTCATAGTTCCAGTCCAGTTTTCCTTTCACTTTGCTCATAGTTCCAATCCAGTTTGCCTTTCACTTTGCTCATAGTTCCAATCCAGTTTGCCTTTCACTTTGCTCATAGTTCCTATCCACTTTGGCTTTCCATTTACTTATAGTTCCAGTCCAGTTTTCCTTTCACCTTGCTCATATTTCCTATCCAGTTTCCCTTTCTATTTGCTCATAGTTCCTATCCACTTTGGCTTTCCATTTACTTATAGTTCCAGTCCAGTTTTCCTTTCACCTTGCTCATATTTCCTATCCAGTTTCCCTTTCTATTTGCTCATATTTCCTATCCACTTTGGCTTTCCCTTTGCTCATAGTTTCTATCCACTTTGCCTTTCATTTTCTCCAGAGTTCTATACTGTCGTCTGGTTGGTTTAGCACAGGGGTCTCCAACTCCGGTCATGGTGAGCTACTACCCAGGACGTTTTCTGTCCTACTGGGCTTCTGATGAGCCACACCTATTTTCGGGTAAATCCCAGGAACAGGTGTGGCTTATCTGAAGCCAGGTAGGACAGAAAACCTCCTGGGTAGTAGCTCACCAGGACCGGAGTTGGAGACCCCTGGTTTAGCGTCTGGGTTAGGATGCTGTGCCTGGGATCAGAAAGTCACCAGTTCTGATCGTAGGGATGGCTGAGTGATGTCACTGTCAGGCCCTTGATTAAGGCTTTTACTGCTTATTGCTCCTGAGCCTGGCTGACCCTGTTTTCTCAGATGTGTGTAACGTTTTACATAAAAAGCATCTACTAAATACATGACATATAGCATATAGTGATGGGGTATGATTCTTCCTTTTACTTAAAAGCATTTAAAATGTTCCTACTGTCTGTGGGCAGTTAAAAAACATTTCCGGCAATGACACTGGGGAGCTGCTGGCAAATGTGGACTCCCAGAGCTCCGCGCTCAAATATGGCTGCGTGGTGGGGCTCGACTTCCCCCGCCACGGAGTGGCCTGTCACGGTGTCGGTATTGCGGAAGAGGTCTTCGACGGCAGCCCAGGTGTGTATATAACAGTATAGTGTATTCACACAATGATGTCGCCTTCTGGCATTATGTATCCTCTTGGCATGGTGGTTTGCATATGCTGCTCAACTAATCACTGTAATTCATTGCATCTACATTGAAAACATTGAAAAATGTGAAAACACTGAAATGTCTGGATAATGAGAGTGGTGGTACTTTGCGGTAATGTCTTGTGATATATGCTGCCCTGCCACTTGGCAAAATGTAACAAATTTCATAATCGTCACTATTAGGGGTGTAAGAAAATCAATACACTTGAGTATTGCGATATTTCATTTTGTGATACTGTGTTAATTTTCAGAAGCACAAAATCAATTTAAAAATAAATAAATAAATGAATAGTTCATGTTTATTTGCAGTTGACAGTGGTTCGCTTTGTGTTGTTTAACCTCCGGGCCCCTAGATGGCTCTGCTCAGTACAACACACCAACTCCTAACTAGCAAAGTCTGCTCACTAGCAGCATTCACAGCCATGGCTGAACCTGAGCGTGTTAGACCGGCTTCTGCCACATACAAATCTGAAGTGTGGAATTATTTTGGCTTTCAAGTAAAAAAAACATGTTGGAAGTTACAGCGACTATTTTCTTTAATTCTTTAAAATAAAAAAAATGAGAATTTAAAAAGTGACTTAATTTAACCCTCTGGAGTCAGCAGTCCCTGTGGGACCAAGCAGAAATCAGCGAGGTTTGTCATAGAAACATTTTAAAAACACCCCCAGAAACCTATTTTTTATATATATATATATTTTTTAATTATAGAGGAAGAAACTAAATATACCTTTAGAGCTTTGCAAGGGACTGACAAGTGTCTGAGTCTGGAAGCATCACTGATCGCCACCCCTTGCAAGTGGCGCTATTCACATGATGATAATACAGTAATCTGGCAGTCGTTATTGAATAAATAAATGAGGAAATGCCCAAATATAACTCCTACTAGCAAGAGCACAGCTTCTATTTCCACAGACTGTACAAACATTGAGTAAGTTACTTTCACGTTGAAAATTTTGTCAGCTCCCCACAGGCACAGTATAGTATTTATCGTTTTTCACAGTGAAAACTTCTGCTCATTGTATTGGGCTCATGTAGACAAACTTCTCTCAAAGCGACTTGCACGAACACAGACTGAACCTTTGGTTTTTGCAGCAGATTGCCATAAAATTTCATAAAGCTGCATAATATTGCCATGCAAAATTCAATTGTAATGATCATTAGGCAAGACTCATGGGTCTTACACTGCCATTATTTTGGTACTTAGTCTTAAGTTTTTGTACTGTAAGTTTGTTCAAAAATTGTGTGCACTGTTTACCTGAAGTAAACGTTTTTTGGTTAAATCTGTATGCACATGGTCTTCATTATACCATTATAGTTTTTCTACATTTGACATCACTTACAGTATTGCGATATATCGCAATATATTGACTCGTAACTCCGGTATCGTGATATGTATCGTATCGTAAGATTCTTGCCAATACACAGCCCTAATTACTACTATCATCATCATCATCATCATCATTACATTGTCCAAAGAAGATCAGCGATTTTTCAGCAGAATTTTGTGGTCTGTCCGGATAAGGGAGGTTTGACTGTAGTACCTCTTAGTTTTTTTTTTTTTTTGTGGTCCTTTAACTACCAATGATCAATGATCAATGTCCAAATATGAACGAGATGCCATGAACAATATGTAAAAGTGGGCGAGGGTCCAAAGGTGACATTTTGTTAGCTGGCCCGAAATTTCTACCTTTGCCCTTGGTCCTTGCTGTATTACAGTTATCTGATGGAATTGTTAACAGTGGAAATGTTTGTAGGGTCCAGGCAACACTTCGGTGACCTCGTTTTATTTACCTGTTCCCAGAGGAGGTCATCATGAAAAGGGGTCTGCTGCCAAAACGGGCCAGGGACAGAGCCATGGTGGATGCCTTCAGAAAAGTCTTGTTGATCATTTTAGGTCAGTGGATATCAATGTGCATCAGCCCTGATTTGGTCAGAGAGCTGGCCTGTAGGTTTTTGGTTGCCGAATGGCCTCCTTTCCTTTGTACAGTTCTTATGATACGTTTTCATGCTTGTCTTCTTGCATTTCCCCTCTTTCAGGTAATGGAAGGGTTGTGGTCGATTGCAAGTTAGATGCAGATGAGATGACGTCCGATGACGATTTGGAAGGGATAATCAAGGTATCATGGTTTAGTAATGCAAATGAGAGTATTTGGTATTTTTGTCATAGAATTCACATTTGCAGTGTTGGAGATAATGCGTACTAACATTTTCCCCTTACAAGTCATTAATGAAATTGTTTTATTTGCCAGTTGCAGAAATTAGTAAAGGTCAATTAGGATGCTCTGTTGCATATCCCATCATGCTCTCCTTTGAGACACACAAAGACATATATACAGTTCAGAGCAAAGCTTGGGGTCTGAGTGCAGGGTCAGGCCAGCTTGCTCAAGGGCTCAACGAAGATGCGACTCTTATCCCAATGATGGGATACGCACTGGCAACCTTCCGATCAGTTATAGGGGGCTTTTATGTGTATTTATGGCAATGTACAGTGTTTTACCTAGGAGGGGCGTGAATGTATCCTACTGCTTAAACAAGTCAGGGCTTATATGTAATGTGTGTATTTTTAGTAAGAAAATACACATTACTTCCTTTTGTTTCTTTCTATGTCCATCTTCAGGTTAACAACATGTCCTGGAGCATGAATGAGGAAGAGGACTTCTCTGATTTGACTTTAAACTTGTCAGATTTGTCTTGAAGCAGGTCGACATGGTAATTTGTATCAAAATAGGTGATTGAATTTACAAGCAGTTTTTTGTATTTATGAGATTGGTGCCATGTATATATCTTAGTGTTCATATTTTTAGGTATGTATTATAGCACTTGTTTCTTTGATGTATTAGTTATTTAAAGTTTAAATCTGTGCAATTTTATGAAATTGCTACCTAATGACCACATTTGTTTTCCATTAACGTGTGAAAGCCTGTATACAAATAGTCACACTTGCCACGGTGAACATTGTGTCCTTTATGACACATTTTTTTTTGTCCTGTATTGGTGTAGTGTATTAAAAAATAATGGCACCTGCTCTGCATTTCTCTTGATCTTATTTGTTGCGTATCCGTTGTCGTCTAAATCTAAAATGAAACCTATGAATGTATAAATTCGGCACTAATTTGAATCCTTCCAGAATTAATATAATTTAGTCTTTGTTCTCCTTTGAGAACTGCTTTGTCAGCTGTTTACACCACACTGTGAAACCTCCGCACGTGGTAACTCACCAGGAATGGAAATGGGGAACCCTGCCTTGAACGCTGTCGTCGGGATTTCCCATAACGAAAGTGGTGGCGAGAAACTGATTTTAGATTTATGATTAAATTTAGGGTATGAGGTTGCATTTGGTTACAGCAGGTTATAGGGGTGGTATTGGGGGTAGACATAATCCTAACCCTAGTGCTAACTGTAATGCCACCCTAAAACCCTAACATGGTTAATGCCAATCTTATCCTTAACTCTGACTCTAAAGAAAAACCTATCCCTGTCTCTAAATCCAGACCTAGTCCTAATATCACCTGAGGATGTGAACATTGTAATTTCGATCTTAATTATAAGGAGCAAGCTAGTTAAGATCTAATTACTAATAAGAATCAATATTAGTAATTAATATTAATGTCCCTCCTGATGACTCATTAATCTTGTGTAAGCATAACCTATAAGTAGTATATTGTAATCAACACGTGAATTTAGTCAGAATATTGTATTCAACATGTAGAACTACATGTAAAAACATTGTAATGAACAATTATAATTAGGCATGGGTTAACCTAACTAATAATTAACTTTAAGAAAGTATGATATGAAGCTATAATGTGAGAGAGATATGAGGCTAAAGACACAAGGCCTCCTCCCCTTGCAACCCCTAGCAAGGGTCAAGTATGAGACCGATGAAGGCCATCTGGTACGTGTGGGAGGAATGGCTGTGTCCCCCCTGCAAAAATTCAGATAAGGTACAAGGTACGGAGACAAAGCTTGCATTGAGCCACAGCCTCGGCCGAGGAAAGATATCTGGGAACCTGGGAAGATTATTTCGTGTTGCTTAGTGTACTGACTTTCTACTGACTGATGAATTAAAGAATTGTGTTGGAAATCTTCCCAGGCCTAACCTTGGCTAGGTAAGTGAGGCCAAACTCTAAATATGTTGGGTACAGAATTTATTTAAAGGAAAATACTAGGTTTTATACTTTTTTGGGGGGGGGGGGGGTGTCATTTATTGGAGGATCCGGTCGTGTCAGGTCAGGGAGCATGCACTGGTTCATCCCAGTTTGGTATCCTCCGGTGACTCCTTCATACCACCCAAGTGCCTGCAGGTTCTATAAACCATGTTTTAATTAGACCATGGCAGTAGTCATAACAACATGGCAAAAAAAAACATTTGGAAGAGTAGTTGCGTTTTTACTCACTAGTTCATCATCCCCTATACATCCTGATGCCCACTTGTATGCCGCGTTAAGAGTGAGGCTCGCCTGTGGGTGCAGTGTTGTAATTAGTGTGTAAGATATTCAACTCGAATGTGTTATTTGCACAGGGAAGGCCGAAATGAAACGAAACGATGCTATATCTGCCATTTGCATATGTACAGTATGTTGGGTACAGACTTTATTTAAAGGAAAATACTAGGTTTTATACTTTTTTTTGGGGTTGGGGGGGTGTCATTTATTGGAGAATCCTTTATTTAAAGGAAAATACTAGGTTTTATACTTTTTTTTGGGGGGGGGGGGTATCATTTATTGGAGAATTTGCCATGTTGTTATGTACGAAGGTACATCGTAACATATCTATTGGCTTATATCCCATTATGGTCGCCTTTGCGAGACGCACAAACACACACACAAGTGAGAATGAAGCCTGAGGTCCGAGTTTATTTGGCACCCATGGCTGCTCCTGGAGTTAATTAAGCGGTAAGGAGGCCACAGGCAGTGCAAGTATACCTCACCTGAGCAAGTGAAAGCAGGAGCGCCAGCGAAAGTGTGACACACCACTTAAAATAACATTATTTTTGTGTCTGATTCACTTATTATTCATTTCTAATGAACGGTTATCTTGTGGTAAATGTGATTTATTCCGTTTTGTTGTAGTGAATCACTATATATATGTATTAAAAAAAAACCATAAATCAAGAGTTTAGCGTTTGCTACGATGGTAATAAATTCTCTCTCCTTTCCTCACACACACACACATTCCAAAACGCCATGGTGTTAGTGTATGCTTTGCTCTTCGTTTCAAAACCGAATATCATCTTTTTTTTATTGTTGTATTTTCGTTTGTTCGGAAAACCCGTAATCCCCCATTTGCGTTTTGTCAAAAGCCTAACCTAGGTATAGGAAGTATTACGTTTTATAAAGCTGAGCGGTAACTCAATCCTGCAGATCAAACGAGCAAACCTGTTACATTCAGACTGAACTGTATTATTATCAAACAAAGATGACCATGTTAAAATTATTCAGCGCGTGTCTGATACTGGCGTGTTTCGACTACAGTACGTGCACGTCCTGCACACGGACGAAAAAAATACTGGGAATACGGAATGAGGAGACCAAAAAGTTGCTGGAAAGCATGGTAAGCTTCGTGTTTATTTGGACAAATTACTGGAATTTATTTGGAATGGTTGTCTTGCTCACTATAAAACTATTGACATTTACTGCACAGGGCGGCAGATTTCCGCTTGTGTGCATTAACGAGAATCCCGGACAGATATTCGATGACACCGTGTACAACTTCAATGAAACACAGGTGAGTTTCCCGTTTATCATTATTACTTTTATTTGTCTATATAATGTTTTGCTGTCTTTTTCTGTGTTAAAAATTTCTTGCGTGATGTTGTGAACATTCATTGAACCAATAATTTCATTGTTCTGCGTAAAGGCAGCAGTTAGGGATCATGACAATAAAACCTTAAATACGTGCACATGCTGATATCACAGCTAACTGCGTAATCGGGT
>JAODKN010016535.1:0-10136 GCA_026774425.1 Petrocephalus zakoni
GGAAGAATTGTCTTTGTTTATTTTTGGCAATTTTTTTACTATTGAATTGGTCAATTAAATCTATTAATCTCCTTGACCGTGTGACTTTTTGGTGTCAAACCAACTCTCATATATACAGACTAATATTCCTCACATACCACAAGGCCTGTTTTTGGAAGAATTGTCTTTGTTTATTTTTGGCATTTTCTTTACTACAGAATTGGTCAGTTAAATCTATTAATCTCTTTGACCGTGTGACTTTCAAACCAAGTCTAATATACACAGACTATGGAATATTATTTAGCTCTGTATAACATTTAATTTTATGCTACATTTAGTACTGTATAACATCTGAAGAATGTAATCAATTAATTTTGTATTTGCACCTCACATTCGTCTTAGCGTACCACTAAAAGAAAACTCATACGCCATCCAACCACTTCTGGAATGTTTTGATGATATTAAAGCATGGATGTTGTTAAAGTTTTTGAGTTTTAATGAAAAGATAACTGAAGTTATTTATTTTGGTCCTAGTGGTACCTTTGATTTTTCCACTTCTCATCTCGTTCCCTTGGCACCTTATATGAATTAGCACTGTTACTAATTTGGGAGGTAAGATGGATTGTGAACAGCATGTGGATGATGGGGTGGTGTGGGGGCGGCAGTGAGGGGCCTTGGGGAGAGAGCCTGGTGGCTCTCGCGCCGCCCCCCTGGTCCCCCGGATGGGGGTTCTCGGGGGGGCAGGGGGGTGGAGTCGGCGCGCTGCCGCCTGTGGCCTTGGGGCTCCTGTCTCGCGCTCGCCGGTGGGGGGCGCCCGGTGCCTCCCCCCTCTGCCTCTCTGGGGCCCGGGTACCTGGCTTCTGTGAGGTGGCGGGGTCCATGATCGCTCGGGGCTCTCCTGGTCGTCTTGGGGGCCCCAGGGCGGCATTTTTGTGGCCTTGCGCACTCACTGGGAATCATTCTATGTTAACCTGCACACTCATACATACACTCACAACACACAAACATACACACATGCGCACACACTAAAATACATGTACATATGCACACGCACACACATACACTTTCACATCAACACACACTTAGAAGGCGCACACACAAACACACACACACGCACTAGGCTCTCTTGCCCTATTTTATCCCTCTTTCTCCTTGTCTGGGTGTGTGTGTGTAGCCTCCACTCCCTCCTCTCAGAAGCAGATACGGGTGCGACAATATTTCGACAGTGCTCCTGTTGGTCTGCGTATGTATTGTTTTTTTTTGTTTTCTTTTATATTAATGTATTTAATTCCAGAAGCAGACACTGGCACAAGTGTATTCCCTATCATAATGGTACCACTGGTTTCTTGTTATGTATGCTTTTTGTGTGTGTCCCTGGTTCTTACTTTTCAGATACAGCAGCTGGTGTGAGGATGCAGTGTCCAGCAGCAGGATGCAGAAGCTGTCTTTTTATTACTCATTCCTTTTTGCTCTTTTTGTTATGTATTATTTCTCTTTCTCTGTCTTTCTCTCCACCAGATCAATTCTGTTGTACAAAAATGTTTCTTTCAGCTGAGGCAGATAGCAAAATTAAAGCCTGTTTTGAACAGGCTTTATTTTGGGGTTAGCCAGGCTTCCCTTTCACGTCTTCAGCTTGTCGAGAATGCTGCTACTCGCCTTTTAACTGGAACACACAGGTGTGAGCACGTTGAACCAGTTCTGCCCTCCCTTCCTCTTTTAAAATCACACTTGCTTTGTTTGGCTTTTACTGTTGTGTGAGGTGTTGCATGTCTATCTCTAATTTTTTATTTATAATTTATTTATTTATTCTGATGGTGGTTTTATGTTTTTTATGTCTGTATTTCTATAGATTTCATAGTACTTTTATTGACTGTGCAGCACTTTTGGTTCAACTTGTTGTTTTAAATGTGCTTCACAAATAAATTGGATTGGATTGAATAAAGCTTCTGTTGGGCATTTTATTTCAGTTCTGTATTAATATTCATATTAATGAGCTCGGTAGCTTATAACTATGTTAAAGGCCACAAGTCATATCAAACTTTGTAACTAAGCAACAGGTGGCTGGTTGAATTCGTCAAGTTCTCATACTACGGAGGAGGGAGTCGCTCGACTGTGCCAAGAGAGAACTGAAGTATATTTCTAAAAATCCAGTGGAGATTCTCGCACCACAATTATGTTATCAAGCAGTATACAAAATATGACTGACAAACTTATCACAATAGGGTGTGGATTAGGGGACAACAATGATGGTGATTGGATAAAGTAATGATGATGCTTAAGTGACAAGGTCATCATTAGAAGATAAGAAAATCAAAGTGTAAATCAATATTGGACACACTCCTGCAGGGTGTCCAGTCTTGTCTGTAACCTTAAAGACAAAAACTGAAGATCTACGCAAGCAGGCTTCTGACTCCTGATTCGGCAGGGAAAGAAAAAACCACAACAAGACTAATATTCCTCACATATCAAAAGGCATGTTTTTGAAAATATTACCTTTGTTTATTTTTGGCATTTGTTTACTACTGAATAGATCAATAAAATCTATCAATATCTTCAGCCATGTAACTTTGTGGGGTCAAACCAAGTCTAATATATACAACTAATATTCCTCACATACCACAAGGCATGTTTTTGAAAATATTGTCTATATGTAGTATTTTACTTAATATTAATATTTTAATTCTCTTAATATTCAATTAATGTTCCCTAATGCTACATTTGCAACAATCTTTTGATATGTTCTCACCAGGAGACCTAGATAATGTAGGAATTTAGTGAGAACTAAAGATATTTGCTACACTAATGCTTTGTATACCTCCGACCAGTAGGTGTCAGTGAGGAGGTGTACAATTTTATTAATAGTGATTTTTGTATGGAGTGTCACATTTGATCATTCTGGAGAAATTGCCTCATGCTGTAAGTAAGACTTTTTAAAGATCCCTTTAAAAAATAAGATACCTGAATATATAAACCATATGTTGGAAATTGACATTTTGGAATTTTGCAAACATTTTGGTGTGCTTGGAGAAATCCTTAAAGCTCTAGTTGCTAGCATTTAGTGATCAGTTAGCTATATTTACTACAGTACTGTAGTTTGGTTAGGGTTAGCATATACAGTCATACCCCGCCTTACGTCATTAAATTGGTTCCCGAGAGCCTACCCGAGAAGAACTAATAAATACACGTAATCATTTCCATTGACGTAAATGCACCTTTAACTCATTATAAAACTCAGAGTCACCAATTCGTGCTCTTGAGTTACAAATTTTTGCGCTCGAGTTGCTAATTAGTGTGCCTAACTCAAGCGCAGATTTGTAACTCATGCGCACGGATTTGTAACACGAGAGTTACAATTAATTAAGAGTTCAAAGAATAATTAATTAAGAGTTCAATTTTTTTCCACCGATGGGACTCCGAAATATTATGCATTTTAGCTATTATTAGTAAACTTTTATAATTTTTTTTTTAACTTAATTTCGCTCTTACAAGTTGCAAAAAAAGACTTGGTGTGAAATTAATTACAACAGACTACGCAAAGTCTGCAAAAATGACGTATACTGGGGTACTAGTGTATCTAGAATTAAATTCTAACTAACAGCTTATTTTGAGTGGGTCAAAGTGAAGAACTACACACATTACACTGACCATGTGTAAATAGCCTTGGATGAAATTTGGGTAAATTCTTGGATATGCTATGAAAGAAGCAATCTGTACTGTGGATGTTGTATGTTGCTTTTTAGTTACCGCTACACTGTTTCTGTGTTTGTGTGTGCATCCTTCTATTTACAAATTTAGACAATGACAAAATCTCGAAGAGGAAAGGGAGCTATCCGAACAGACCTTTGGTCAAGAGCTGGAGGAGTTGATTCAGTTCTTAATACTTTTCTCTCAGTCGATGTAATACATCAAGACACCTCTTTTAAGAGTGAAATTTGGTCAAAATTGTCCTTACAAATATTTGGGAAGGATACAGTGAAGAATAAAAAGTGGTTGTATTTTGCATGGACATATAATCGTAGGAATATTAAAAGTAGGATTGAGGAGCAGTGCCAGGTAAAAGATGACACTCAAACTGAGATATTTGAAGACAAGAAAATCACAGAAGATAAAAACAAAAGTGATGAGGAATCTTCTGGGATCAGTTTAGAGTTGTTCTATGACAGCCGTGAACGAACATCTAGGGATGATTCAGAAATGAGAGAGAGGCAGCTTTCTGAGCAACAGAATCATCAAATCCTGGATTGTGAAGAGTCATTGGATTTTGCTTATAAAGAGTCTGTTGGAATAAAATCTGTGAATGGAGGAAAGGGCGCAAGAATCACAGGAAAGTGATGCTGAGATCCCTGATTACACAGATGGAGTTTCTTCTGAGTCTGTGGCTGAGACTGGGAAAAATAAAATACCAGCAGTAACTGAGCCATTTAAATGCGAAGACCCAAAGTTGTCAGCCATTACCACAATGTTGGAGACAAAAGAAAGGACAGAAGACATGTATAGAAATGTGCCACATACCCCAACTGCATTCACAATCTTGATATGTCAAAAGCACTGGAAGAAAATTTCAACCCAAGGTTCGAATAAACTTAAACAGCCATGGACCCACATCCTTTACAATCAGTTTCGGAAAAAAAATCCTACCTGCCCACTTCACTTCACATATCAACACATTTGTGTTCCAGGCAGCAGGAAGAGGCATGCCCCCTACATGACAGTGCATGCTGTTTGCAAGTTTTCTACTTGCAAAGCTACATACACATTTACAATGAAACATAAACCCAGTCGACTACAGTCTAGCATCTCAATGAGTGTTTCTCGTAGTGGAAACATTTGCCACCTTAAAACAGAGACTTGCTTTAGGCCAGCAAGTAACATTAGGAGAGGGAAAATAGCTAGAGCAGTCCACCACGGAGTGAGTAATGAGTACTACAGAAGATTACGGACAACACCGACACCAGAACTGGTCTCAGGAAACATTACACGAAGCCTGAATAGAAATATTCTTAAGGTAATTACAGCTGAATTTAGAAGGAGTGAACAGGTGCATGAAAACATTCTTATGGAATTGTATCTCACACAGTCCATTATTAAAGAGTGTGACACCAACTTTTATGATATCCCTGGATACATTCAACATTTGCAGCTGAATCCCTTCAGTACACATCTATACACTGAGACTGGCATCAGCATCTTGGTGCAACACCTAAGGAGCAAAACACCAGTTTCTCTCTATCTGGATGCTACGGGAGGTGTTGTGTCCAAAGTACCTGAACAAAGCAGAAGAGTTTTGTATTACTCACTGACCTTGCCTGGAAAAGGTAAGGATGCTCCTCCACTGCCAGTCTCTGAGATGCTTTCAAATGAGCATTCAGTACCTCCAATAACATTCTGGTTAATGCAGTTTCTACTGAAATTATCCAAGTACACCAATCTTAGAGTGCATCAGGTGGAGACTGATTATAGCTGGGCTTTAATACAGGCTGTACTTTTAGCTTTCAACAGAGAGAGCATCAGTGCATACCTAGACAGAGCCTATGCAATTGCCAAGAAGAGCAAGTCATGGGCAGAGATAAAGGCATTCACAGTTTTGCATCTTTGCTCTGCCCACATTATCAAAGCGGCAATGTGCAGTATTGGCAGGAAGACTGATGACCGCGGACTTCGGGATTTTTCTACCTTTGTTTTTGCAAGGCTACAGAACACAACAAACGTGGATGCTGCCTGTAACATTTTCAGGCATTTTTGTGTGGTTTTACTTGCAACACAAATGAGTACAATAGTAAGGACCAGCCTTGAATTTCTCCAGGCTCTAATCAAAAAAGAAACACTGGACCTGGAGGATAAAACAGATGGACAGCGGTCAGAATTCTGGGAAGATGAAAGTGAAAGGAGGTCAGCAACGACAATTGTGGGCAGGTCCCCTTATTCCACAGAATTCCGGAAGATCTTATTTGATGTCAAAAGCACAGTCCTCACTGAGGAAAAAGGGCTTTTAGAGGAAAATCCTTATCATTGTCCAGAAACTGTCAATGTCTTTTTAGAAAATTATATGGGCATATTCCCTCTCTGGAGTGGTGCAATGCTTGGTGACCTGAGGAAATATGCCTCAGATAAAGGAGTCACAAGTCAAAAGTCTGAGTCTGGCAAAACAAGGGACACAAAATGTCATGTTGAGCAATGGTTTGCCATTGTAAAGAGTTCAATTCTGCAAAAAAAAAGCGTCTGAGACCGGCAGAATTTATCCGGAAGATGTATTCTTCTCTGAGAGGAAGGTACATTGAGCATATGATGAAGAACAATCTCCCAGAGGACCTCCTGGTTAGACCTATTCGGCTCAAGAAGAATGTGACTTTTGCAGAAGAGAGCTGGGCTAAAAGAGAAGAACAGGCACCAAAAGATGCTTCAAGGTCAAAATTCTATGGTCCTCCAAAAGGTGATGTTAAACCCAAAAGAAAAGGGAAAAAAACAGCACTGGTTTCTGACGACCAGTCCAAAAAGACGGAAATTCAAGCTGAGGGCCCTGCTGAACAGGTATTATTTAAACTGGTCTCTCTGTTTTTTTTGTGTTGCTTATTTTGGAGAAATTTCATGGAGTGTACTTGCATATTATTTATAGGCACTCTGACTCTCCCAATTTTAGAAATAACTTCCTCACTAGGGGTGCAAACACTCATGATAAAGGCAAGATGGCTAGTGCAGTTCCAGTGCTTTATTTCATTATTTGTCAGTCCGTCATCCTGTAGGCATAATATTATACATGTTTTTCACTTTCACCTGTCCAGCTACACCTGCTAATAACATGTGTGCCTTGTAAACTAAATTATGTCATGGAAATTTGCTCCATCATAGAAAAAGACAGTACAGACTGTGAGGTTGGTGATTCCAAACAGTCAAGAGATGTAAGGGAGAGAGGATGATGATAATAAAGATACAATTGAGGGAGATGAGGATGATTCCAAGAAAGGAGATGAATATTGAGGAACATTTTAGAGATTAGAATATATTAATGAAGAGTGATGGATGTATTAGAGTGATATGTGACAACAATATAGGGTAGACAGAGCTGGAAGTTAACTTGCACACCAGGTCAAATGAAAATATGAAGCACATGGTCGAAAATAAAGAAAATACATAGTAGTAAAGGTTAGTGTCACATTAGTGTCACCAATTTCAAGACACATTTAAATGGAGTCAGTAAATGAAAGTGTTGAATAGATTCATGCAGAAAGCAGAGTACTGCATTTTCAGCAAAATCTTATGATCATCATGTTACCGCATCCTTCACAGGTACAGGTCCTGTGGAAATCTGTGAACACAGAAATGGTTGTTTCTGTAATAAAATCGCCGGACAGAAAATTTACCTACATTTTGCGACATGCAGACTTTTTGACACTACGGCCACACGAACTGTTGACTGATGAGGTAAGATATATATATGTATATATAGTGGCACTGGGGAGCTATAGTTCTCAGCATGCTTGCCTGATGTGGTTATGTTGGAAATAATGTGGAAAGTTCTCTAATAATCAGTTTCATAATGATGTTCAATGTAGCTAACATGTTGTGGAACATGAGCTGTGGAACAAAGGACCGTGTGCTTAGTGACAGTTGGCCACGTCATGGAAGTGACATATCTGTGTTAAGAGAAAATTCTGGGATATGAGGAGAAATTTGGAGAGTTCCTGGGCTTTTTGCATGTGTGTGATAAGTTTTGTTGTAATAATAAAAAGATGGTGTGGTTCGGCACAGTGCCGCTTCAGTCTTGATCAGAGTGGTCCCTCTCAGGAAGAAAGGTCTTGCGTTCAACCCCTTGCCTTGGCACTCCCTGAGTGGACATGCAGGTTAGATAAAATGGCACTAAATGTGCATCCGTCAGTGAATGTGTGTTTCCCCTGTGACGCAGCAGTTGTCCCTACCTTGTACCCAAAGGTTGCTTGGACAGGCTTCAGGATGCCTGAATTGGATAAGCCTGTGTGGAAAATGAATGGATGGATAGATCTGCATGTCATATGATGAGTGAATATGGAGATAGAATTAACATTTTATAATTTGAAATAGTCAGGTGTTTGAAATGTGAGCATCTGGTCCTGCACATGCAGGCCACACTTTTACTTGGCAGTAGAAGTGAGTGAATAAACTATGTGGTTTGGGTTGGGAATTCTGGGTGGTGATCCATTTTAGTTTATCAGCATTTTTTAAATGGTGTATTGTTCGTATTGTGACATGTGGTGACCCTATTCTAAAACGTATTCTTTCACTGCTTCAGGCAATGGAATGTTACATTTGAGCCATTTTAAATGAGCATGATAAAGATGACCATCTACTGCAACTAGAACACTACATAACAGGCCAAATTCTGCATGGTACAAGAGAGCAGGTGGCTCGACAAGGTTTGAAAAATGTGAGTTTATTTTCCAATGCAGAAAAGCTGCTTAAACATAGTAACTTATATTTCAGATTTACATTACAATTTGCATACTTCAAGGTGTTTAATTTTGTTGACTAAGCCTATATATTTTACAGGTGAATTTCGAGTCATATGATGGTGTCATCTCATTTGTGAATGTAAATAACAACCACTGGAAATTTGTGGTGAGTGTTTTTGGACTGAGTAATGGGAATGTATACTTAAAGCTTTTGTAAGTAAATTTTTAGCACAAAACTTGGACTTCTAAGTCCAGTCCCCCCTCCCCATCAGCTACACCCTCCATCTAAACCAGGGGTGGCCGGTCTTATTCAGAAAGGGCCGGTGTGTATGCAGGTTTCTGCTGCAAATCCCTAATTGGATTACTAATTAGAGGACTGATTGGCCAAAGAGTCCGCACACCTGGGTCTGAACAGCATACATACGGCTCTTTGCAGATTGGCCACCCCTGATCTAAACCTTTCTCCATAACCTATAACTTAAATAGGCTACTTATGCACTCACCTCCATTCAGAGAAATTATGATTCTCCTTTGTGGACTTCCAGCATTACAATGCAGATGACAGTCATGGAGATATTGTCAAAGCATCTACTTTTTGTGATAGTTGTACAGTATATCAATTCCATTAAACACAATGTTAAGGAATGAATCAGCTTTGACTGTATTATATTCAATAGTTGTCTTGAAAAGCTAAATTGTAAATAGATTTAGACAAAATTTTGCTCTATAGATATAAGTTAACTTTGAGGCTTTTTTTTGTTTTCCAGTATTTTCATGGTCGGTCTGGTCAAGTATTTGTAGTTGATCCTGCATTTGCTGAAAAGGACTTCGAGGACTCAAGAAAAGCTGCACAAAGATACAGGTACATTTAATTTAAATGTAACATTAAATTAATGATGATCTGTGACAAGAATGTGAAGAGTGTCTATTAATAATCACTGTTGTCAGAGATTACTTTAGAATGCGCCTAAACAGACTTGGCAAGGAAGAATGGACTAACATCAAGTGGAAGCCAGGAACAGTTCACCACACTGTCCAAAGTGATGGCACCAGCTGTGGAGTCTTTGTGATGCAGGTACTCACAAGAAACAATGGGTTTCACCAAACTGTAATGTGTCACGATGTAAGCCTTCTGTTTTAATCAAATATATTTGTCAATCTTACAGATGGCAAGACAGACAATTGAAGAGTTTCCCCACATTCCTACATTCTTTGACATTGATCCCACAGACAGTTCCATAAGAAACCTCAGGGCAAAAATGGCAGAGACTGTGCTATCTGCCTCAGGTAACATGTCCCAATGAGAATTTGCTTTTTTGACTGTTCAGCTATCGGCACTGCAGTAAAACCTGAACTGTCTCTTTCATTGTATTGTTCAGTTAAAAATATACTTCATTATTTTATTATGTTTTTCTATTAGAACCAAAAGAGCAATACTGTTCTGCATGTGGGCTTAAAGACCTTCCACGAAGCACAGAGGCAGATGCTGTAGTACTTGACTGGGTAAATTAATTTCACTTTATCACTATCATCATTACTATTTCATTGCATTATGGTCTGTAAAATCTTGTAATTGTTTATATTTTGAAATAAATTAGAAACTATTCAATTACACACTAATAATTCTTCAAAAATACAAAAAGTACATAAATACATTTTAAAACATTTTGCTAAGTGATTATTCTGAAATCTTTTTTCAGACTCAGTGTGACAAGTGTGAAAGCTGGTTTCATG
>JAODKN010016536.1:0-10129 GCA_026774425.1 Petrocephalus zakoni
AATCAAGGAGAAAATGGTAGATTACCTGGACTCAAATAACATTTTGAGCGATAGCCAGCATGGATTTAGGAGAGGTATATCCTGAAAATGGTGTTTCTTCTCATACATTATTAGTAATATCAAAGGGAACTTTTACTTATTAAAATTCAGAGCAAATAGGAAAAGCACTCATGTAAATAACAATATCCCTAACTTATTGTGAGTAGTCTATATATACACACACAAAACTTCTGTCAATGGTAGTTTTAATTCCCATCCTTAACATTACCTGTAAGCTACACTGTAAGAAAAGTCAGAGTTCAGTGTGCCGTGTTAATATGAAGGTATTTTCCGTATACATTTTCACAGGTGTTTTACCCTTTAATTTGAATTTCGTGTTGTATTGTGGGAGCAAGTACACCCGCTAATGTCTGTAAATTTAACAAAAAAAAAACAGATAATGTCCTGGCAGAAAATTTACCAGTACATTTTTTTACTGATTTATTTATTTATTTTTATTTATTTATTTATTTCCCTTCACAGGGTAGAGCTGGTTGAAGGCTCGCTATCATTATGCCAGTTCACGACTGTTCTGTAGGCTATTCGCATTCTTTCAAAGCAACACTTCATAGCAAATCAGTTTAATATAGAGGTCATTGGGGGTTTTTCCACCGCAGCAAGCACACCATACTTTCGGTACTTCATTTGTGTTGCTTTTCCACTGGCTGGTATCGGTGCCAAATGACATCATCAGTAACTAACCATGAGTGATAACGTCACACCGTGCAGTGCCATGTTTCTTTCACCAAAATGGTTTTCCACTGCCATAAAAACTGGCGCTGAATAAAAGCACAACGTGAGGCAGGGCATTACGTACTGAATTCAAACAATGGCTGTAGTATGCAGCTGGACGATGTTGGATATTAAATCTAACATCGCATGTTATGCACATTCAGTTCTTATATCACCAGTAACTTACATTAAGATCAGACTTTTAATTACTTTGGGTTTTATATGGACATTTTTACAGACTGCGCAGGGGGTTAATGTTTTGCTAAAACATTTTTACTTTGGAATAGGGAAAAGGCTTAGCTAACTTTGCAATTTTAATGATTATTCCTTTCATAGATTATATTTATATCTAATATATATTTTTAAAATCAGTTTAAAGTTTACCTTGCTGCTTTTGCTTAGGCGCTGCATGCGTTCTCCGAGACGATCATATTCATTTTCACCCTTGCTATTTAAATCACTCCTAGACAGGTTTGTGAGAAATTTACCTAAGTTATAAATACCCCAATATTTATCACAACTAAATCATATCGCTATATCTGGAGACTCTCCACTTCCGTGCTGCAGTAGTAGGCTATATATAAAATAAAACCCTTTTTAAATTTCTTATGCCATCCTGATCTTATTGTATCCGTTCTTCCGATCAGACCGCAATTTTTTTTTCTTCATTTACTGTGGTTTTCTGAGTTTGTAACGTTTTGTCAAGACTGCAATTGCATTGTTTCAGAATCAGGCTATTTGCATAACCAATAGACAGTGAAAGTGTTGCAAGTTACGCCTCAAAGTACCGAAAGTACAAAAGAAGCACCCAAACTGGTTTGGCACTTTCAGTACTTGAATTTTTGGTACTGGTACTCTACCGGAAGTCTATGGAAAAGTACCAAAACTTCATGCGGTGGAAAAGCGCCCTTTGAAAGATCAGGGGCGGGTTACACAAATCACCTTAAGTTTTCCCTTTAAGTATGATACTGCCAATGACAATAAACATACTTTGCATCGGGCGAATATAAATAAAAACAAAAGCCGGATTTCCACTGGTGGAAGTTACGCAAAAGTACGGAGAAAAGAGAGAGAAGCAGGCGAGAAAAACCTGAGCAGATGGATTTACTTTTGTATCTGTTACATTAAATGCATTAACCCTATAGAAACCAATAGGGGTTGGCCATTTTTTTTGCCTATTTGTAATAGTTAATTTATAACATCCGATGTAAAAGTTAGACACATGCCTGATACCTCAAATCAAAGCTAAACACTGTACCATTCATTACAGTAACTTGAATGACTGAAATTTATAATTCGTGTATAATTTATTGACTGGAGAAAATTGAAAACATGTAAAAATATTTCTTTGGGTTTCGGTATTTTGCAAATATTTCAAAAACTACATGGAGGATTAGGTTCAATTTTAGATATGTGGTTCTCAAACTTGTGTTTTACATGTGTACCCAATTTGACATCATCTGATGGAACCAAACATGTTTTATTGAGGAAAGAGTAAATGGTGTGCCTCAGGGCCAAACCTATCCAAAACCTATCCAAAATGGCTAATGTGTGACACACATTTAGTGAAAGAAGATTATCCCAAGAAGCACTTCATTGCCACTTACAGTATGGCTCATAAGAAACATCTTCTCACACAGTATGACCAGAGATTTCGTGAATAAACTATATTTTATTCATACGCCTTGTGCCAAACTTATCCAAAACCTATCCAAAATGGATCCAAAAGTATGACGCACATTTCTTCTTGGGATAACTCCCTTCTTCAAAATGCATTACCACTTATGGCTCATAAAAAACATTCTCACACAGTATGAAAAAAAAAAAAAGTTTTATTCAGTCCAACACAATGCAATACAAAAGACTGGGCCAGAAGATGAGCTCGGACGGCCAGTCTTTCTTTTTTTGGCACGAGGGGGCTGCACCTGAGACGGAGAAGGCTGCAGAGGTCGAGGATTTTCAGGGCTAGAATAATAAAAAGAAAAACACTTATGAGCAAATCAAGTAAAATCTGTAAGTTTACTCAGGCATTGTGCAACGTTACCCACTTTGTTTCCCAAACAAAGTAAACAAAGCAATGTGCCACCTTGCCCAAACAAAAGGTGAACCGCAATTCTACCCAAACAAAAAAGTTCTACAAATGCAACAAATAACTTAGTCCAACAATGCTGGGCAGAGGCTACATGCAACGTTGCTCAAGCTGGGCAGAGGCAACGCGCAATTCTGCTCAAACAAAGTGGAGCAAAGGCAAAGTGTAACTTTGCACAAACAAAGCTCGACACCCGCAACATGCAACTTTAAAACTTATGTTTTTATTTCCCCTAAATATTTTTTATAAGAAGCACAGAGAAAACAAATAAGAAAAGAGTAAATCACTGAACTGAACTCTAAACAAGAACACTCACTTGTCAAGGGCTGCGTCCTCTCCGTGCAAAAAAGCATCCTCCTCCACCGAGTCAACACTGTCAGCGATGGACGCCTCACTTTCGTCCCCCGAATCGCTCTCCAAAATCATTCTTCTTGCTTCCTCGACACTGAACATCTTCCGAGCCATTTTTCTTCACTCAAAGAAATTGTCGCGGAAAAGTAGCCAGAAAACTCCCAGAAACTCGCTGCAAGTCAATGCATAATGTGCACTCAAGACACTCCACCACTTCTGCGCCAGTAGTAAAAAAATTTGCACATTTATGTCCCACGCAAGGAAAACAATGCCCAATCGTCACACCCCATACCATTCTGAAAAGCTTAGACGCTCCTCTATTGAATGGAAAAGTTATCACAGGAATGTTAATGTTTCTGCATAAAGTTAATTCCAGTGAAATGTGACTACGGAGAAAGTCTTCATGCGTAAACAATGCTATGCTAGTGTGGAATCGGAGCATGTATTTCAAAAAGCGCTTGGTGGTGCAGAATGACAGTGATTGCTTTATGTACATAAGAGATTGAGCTTTCAAACGAAGGTAAGTTTGTCAGTTTATTCGATGGTTTTACTATAAAACTCCGGAGAAGAGTGACACAGTACGAGTTTACAGAATGCCGACGGACACTTTTCTGCAGTGAGTGAGCAAGCTGTTTGAGAGCACAACAGTCATTTTTATGGTAAACATGTCTTTTTGTTTGATGCTGTGACAGTTTATGATTTTTCGGTGGTTAAAGAAATAGTTTTAAGTGCTTACTTCATATTTTATTAACACTTATATTTGACTTCCGGTCACTCGAGCTAAAAAAACCGTGGCACATAAAACATAAAACACTTTCCACACATAATGTTTAAATGGTTTTTGAAGTGTAACTACTGTTTTTTCGTTAATTGAGACATTAGTTTGATTTATTAAATGCCGTTTTTCTTTGTTAGGTAAAAAATAGACGTGCACGTCTAATCCACGAGGGGGCAAATTCTATAGGGTTAATGAATACCCTTTTCTGCATGTGTCTACATACTGTATTTCTGCATCGAAAATTCAGTTGAATAACTAATATACTTCTTTTTGCTGGTACCAGTGGTGAAACTTACCAGTGTTAGCCAGATTAAATAATGAATAATAAACGTGTCGCGGACTGTATAAATACAATTATAAATCTAATGTCAGTCAAATCTATAATGCTAGATCAGTTGATTATGATCGTATTCAGTCGCGGAATTCTCTTCTTGGGATGCGTTCATTTTCTTAATTTACTGCCATAAATGGCATGATGCTGTCAGAGGTACCTTAAGTTATTCGCCTCGCTTTAGTCTTTTGTGCAAACGCTAAGGGAACTTTAAGGGATTTCTTATGTATAAGACCAAGATAAGGAGAAAAACTTAAATACTTACGTGGACATTTTAAGGAAACCTTAAGGAGGATATTTATGGAGGTTTTGTGCAACCAACTTGATTTTAAGGCGATCTTAACTTGGTGTTTTGTGCAACCGGCCCCAGAATTTAAGCCGTTCTGTTCTCTCCACGGACTCTTATGAAAGTTCTGGCTGGGGTCCTGCACAGGCAGCAGCATGGGTCATGTTTTCAACAGCAACTGGGCTGCCCGCAGACATGCCTGTCTGTGAATCGGCGTACTACCCTTGGATATCAGACGATGCATTAAAAAATGCCAAATATTGGCCCGATATATCGGTCGACCTCTACTTGACACAATGCAGTCAGGCAAGTACCCTTCTCCAACCGCCAAACCCAGACTCATCCATTGGATTTCCAGACAGACACTTGATTAGTCTCTCCTAGAGCTGGACGGTATGACCAAAATTCTATATCATGGTATTTTTCAAAATTATGATGGTTTCACGGTATTCAGCTGTACTTTTTTTTCCCCCCTTACATCAGTGGGTGTTAACCATATTTTCCACTTCAATTATTGCAGTAGACTGGCTAGGAATAACCTATTCTACTATCATGAGAATTATACATTGTGCAAAAAATTGCAAAAAATTTGCACACAATTAATACAGGTTTGCATGGCCCCATAAAGTGATAGTTTTCAAGCGGGTGGCACTAATGAAGAGAAGGAATCGCCTACATGAGTTGCAGTCAAAATATCGAACCTATTTATTGAATAAATTTTGCAAACAACAAAAATTTTCAAGCATCCAAAGAGGCATTTAGATTTAGTAAAATATCCAGAGGTGGTTGTCAAAAGTTGTATTGCACTGAACAAGTCTTAGAAAAGTTAATAAATAGTAAATATTTTTTTGTAAACCAACTGCACTGTCAATGTAAACCAATCCGGCGACAACTTTAGCTTGACAGTGTGAGCAATAAATGGTTGTCTATTCCATATCCGACCATTTAAAACCGAAATATCTCCAGACAACAGACACGGCTCCTTTTTTCAGCAAAAGTTCATCTGTGTCTTCTACAGCTTCTCTGTCCATTTTCACCACTCAGTAATCTACTCTAATCTTGCGTTCGTTTCTCTTTCCGGAAACACGCCCCTTTTCCGAGGTTGAAGTCGGATTTGTACGAGATTCCCCATGACGTCATTTCAACATGGCAGCTTACACAGTCAATAAGTGCTTTACTGTTTCTCTAGTTTATAGATATTTCAAACCTGTTTATATTAAGTGTATTACTAGTTGTAATCGCACGCTTTTATGTGAAGTAATAAATGTCTTTCCATGAGCTTTCATGCTTAGATCATGACAATGACAGCATGTTCGTGGAGGCAGCTATGTTTGTTCCATGTTGTGTAGCTCGAACGGGAAATTGGTCGGTTGTGACGTGTTACACCTCGGACTTCAAACGCACCATAACGCAGGTAATCCGTTGCATGCATGTTCAGCGTTTTGCCAGTAAAAACGGTCCCCCCTTTCTGCTGCACCACTTTCCGGACATTGTTTAAGCTATTTAAACCGGTATTACGGTATAAGAAATCCATATTATAACAAAAATAAATACCGGTTTTCGGTATGAACCTGTATACCGCCCAGCACTAGTCTCTCCAGAGGACATGTCTCCACTGCTCTAGAGTCCAGTGGCGGTGTGCTTTACACTACCTCATCCGATGTTTTGCATTGCACTTGGTGATGTAAAGCTTGGATGCAGCTGCTCAGCCATGGAAGCCCATTCCATGAAACTCTCCACACACTGTTCTTGAGCTAATTTGAAGGCCACACAAAGTTTGGAGGTCTGTAGCTATTGACTCTGCAGAAAGTTGGCGACTTCTGCACACTGTACGCCTCAGCATGCAATGTCCCTGCTCTGTGATTTTATTTTACCTTCCATGATGATGTAAATGGTTAAGAGAATTGGGCCTAAAACTGACCCCTGAGGGACACCCTGTATAAGAGTAGTCGCAGATTTGTGGGCCTTGATGGAGACATGGCACTGATGGTCACTGAGATGACGTAATCCAGGCAAGAACTGGACCACTAATACCAATATCAGAAAGTCGAGATTGGGATGGTTAAGTGGTAAATGCAGAGCTTAGGTCAAGGAGAACATTCTGCTCATACCAGAATCTTTTGCTACCAGGAGATTGTTTGCTACTAGGGCTGCAACTAACAATTATTTTAATAAACGATTATTCTGTCAGTTTTCTTCCAATTAATCAATTAGTTGGATGACTAAAAATAGACAAAAAAACTCATAAAATATTTATTGAAGGACATGTATGAAGTGGCCTCATGTCAGTCAGGAGCTTATTGAGGATGGCATCTGTAAGAACAGCTGCTTGCTTCTGTGTGCATGGGGCGTTCTTCCTCTGAACAAAAGTCATCCTAACTTTCTTCTTACTGAACTAAAGCCATTTCAAAATACATTCAAATCTAATTGCTTAATATTTTAAATAAAAATTTTCCTTTTTTTTTTTGAGTGTCAATTAGAAATAGTTTCCTAATGACATGTTTCAGAACCCTAAAGAGGAGTGAAGGATACCTTGTCAGTTTGATATCTGAATATTATGGGGAGGCAACATCAGTGCACCAATGTTACCCCTACCACAATGGCTACACAACAGGAGTGAATGCCAGAGTAAAAATATTTTAGCAAAACAAACTCCCTGTCCATACAGAATTACTGAAGGTAAGAAAAAGCCTGATATCAGTCTAGATGACTAGCAATGTAAGAATTGCATGGACATGTGATGTTAATATTAATATCGCATTCAGTACAAAATACCCCGCCACAGGCCGGTACCAGTTTTTATGCCAATGGAAAACCAACACCTTGAAGTACCAAAAGTACAGTACCTGGCGCAGTTTTCTGATCCCCCCCCCCCCCTTTTCAGTGTTTGCTGTTTTTGGATTTCGTCTTGCCTGTTTGCATGTGAGTTTTGTTACAAACTGAAACTGCACTACATTCTCCTGTCTGTGCCTGTTCCTGACAAATAAATAAAATCTTTGTATATAATGACACATTCAAAATTATACCGAGATTCACTTTGGTAACATTAAATCACATAACATAATGAGTTTATTAACAGAGGTTTTGAGAAGAGACTGTCATTTCTGTTTGATTTCCCAACAGATCTAGTTTAGTTAAGCCACTACACAATAACTGTATATTATGTATTTTCACTTCTCTTATCTCCACAAATAGTCATTTCACAAGTCACATCAAGATCAAATCAATGACTCCTGTTTAAGACTGCTCTTTTAAATTGTTACGAATTTTGAACTGTTAATTTACCATTCTGGATCTTCCTGGTCCGTTGAGCCAGCATGTTTCCGTTTTGAATGCTCGCTCAAAGATATTGTGCTGCTGTGCCAGGAGAGGTCTATGTTGCAAATTATACCTCACAACTATTTGCTGTTGAGTGTGAAATGCACCCACACAGCTGATCTGTGTCTGCATCGCAATGAAGATGCCTGATTTTGACTCCACCATGATTGAAATGTTTATCACTCATTTACTGGAAATGAAGTGCCAACAACATTTTGTTAACATAACAACAAACTATATGATTAGTAAATTAGTTGGCAACTATTTTAGCCGATTTATAATTGATTACATCAAATAATTGTTGCAGCCCAAGTTGCCACTCTAAAACTATTTCATTACTATGTAGTGAATTACTATGTAATTTGTGATTAAAATGACTGGAATTTAGGTGATCATTAAGTTGAGGACGTATGTCTGTAATGTGTGAATTGCCTTAATTAAATAGCCTACTAATTAAATTTAAATGTACTGTAGTGCTGTATTATGATTCTTACAATGCCTCTGAAATAGGGTGGGTGATTATGGTAACAATATACCGTAATATATTTATATTTTCTTCCAGCCAGAATCATGATCCACGATCTTATCTCAGTTGTTTCATGTTTTTTAGGACTATTAACAGTACAGCCAAACAAATTTTTCTTTATAAAAATATAGCTCTATAAGGTAATAAAACCTAAAAGGAGAAACATACTTTCTAGTCTTTTGTTTTGCTGCCATCTGACGTGTGAACCTTGGTTTTGCAAATATTGCAATTGCATTGTAGTATGATAATAATGATTGCTCCCTAAAGGTAGATCATGTAGACATTATGATTGTTCATGATCTAATATTGTCAAATCACACACACTCACTCTGAGATGTATCATTGTACTATTAGATATAATTGTAACTGGTTTTGATATCGACATACGACCCACCACTTCAGTAAAGCCGGAATTGACATAAGACGCTCAGACAACCCATTTAGAGCCCTGAAATTTGTTGCATAAATGTTTGAAATTGTGTATAAGAATGTTTGTGTCCTTGTTTGTAGAAATATTACCTTAAGTTAATCTTGGTATGACATGGATGATCGTACAAAATATTAGCCTGATTTTCCTATACATGCTGGGGTGATGATAAATGGGGGATTGAGTAGGAAGGAATTCCATTGGATGTAAGCTCGGAGGCATTAATTCCCTTCAAAATGTACATAAATTACTTTTTTATGATAGAATGTAAGCAGCCGGCTTTTCCATGCCAGTTTCTTTGTATTATGAAAGCCTCCAGCAATTTCTGGGGGAGGGGCAGTGACGTAGCGTAGAGGTACTAGTAATCCCTTTTTATGTTTTGTGCATACCAAGTTGGAAATGCCAACTACGATAGCATGGATGCCTCAGACTTCCAGAGTTGGGGGTTGAGTTATGCTTCTGCTATGTGTGTGTGCATGGGTTTCCTCTGAGTCTCATCCTGCAGCTTAAACACATGCGTGCTCTTTTGGTGTGTCTTGACAGTACAATTTATTCTTGAAGCAATTAAACAGCTTTGAAATGTTATTTTAACGGGCATTGATCACCAGTGTCACCAGTGTAGCAATGGTATGCTTGCAAATAAAAACCATGTATAGAGCACAGCCAAATGTCGAGGCCTGTATAGGTAGTTTTTTGTTGTTGATTAATCTTTTTTTTTTTGGTCACGGAACCTGAAAAGCGACTTAATTTGTGAGCACGAAATGACAAATTGAGAGCATGAAAAAGTAAATTGTGCACGTTTTAGGAATTTCGTGGGCTTTTTTTTAAATATATATTTTATGTGCACGTTAAACCAAAATTGTGTGCATAATTTAGTACCTTGTGCACATAATAATAATAATAATAATAATAATAATAATAATTATTAACTCAGTGGCTCCTTCAGGGCTCCATTTATACATTTTTGTGTATTACTTACAGTTTGTGCTGTTATGTCATGGAATACTTTGTTCATAGTGCAAAAATAAGAATTAAATAGAACATAAATATTTAGACTATAAATGATACTTTAAGACATGGACATTAAGACATGCACAAAGAAATACAGGTAACCACCTAATTGGTGGAGAAAGATTGTGTAAAACTGGCATTTAAGTGGAATGTGTAATAAATTGTATATACAGTCGGACCTCGCTAAGTCGAACCTCCTTAAGTCGAAAACCTCCCTATGTCGAATCACTCGTTAGTCCCC
>JAODKN010016537.1:0-10124 GCA_026774425.1 Petrocephalus zakoni
AAATTTGTGTAAAGTTTACGGAGAATTTTTAGGGGGGCTGAGTACAAATGTTAGGGGGGCTAAAGCCCCCCTAAAAACGGCCTAGCGACGCCCATGTTCTAACCCCAGACAAAAACCCAGAAAGCCCAACACAATGCGAGTGGCATTTTTATGTAAGACTCCAACAATAGCTCTAAAAAAAACCCTACACTAAGCTGAGCAACAAATATGCCTAAAATGCGAGTCATCAATAGATTGTATAATGGGGCATTTCTGCATGAGTGCATTGTTTACTGCATCTGCATTTCTGCATCAAATACACACCTTTATTAAATGGATAACTATGGAATCCCGTTACCGCCTGGTAGTAAAAAAATATATAAGCCACGGAATCTCGCAATTGCGACTTAGTCATAATTCCGACTTTCTATCTCGCAATTGCGACTTAGTAAGTCAGAATTATGACTTTATATCTCGCAATTGCGACTTTATATCTCGCAATTCATATTTCCAGTTGAGTGTGTTAATGGTAGCCTACTGCAAAAATTGCAATCAGAAATATCCAGTAAACATTAACCAACGTTTAAAGGATCAATAAAACTTTCTCCTAATCGGGTATGATACAGTCATATCTAAAGTCGATGCTTCGTTAGACCCGCAAAACCCTGCATTAGCCAATATGTAATACATACCGTTATAACTACCAATAATTTCCCCGTTCTTTATGTAATAAAGTAATAACTTACCAATACAATGTAACATTTATGAATCAAAAACATATTATATTATTACATTATAGACTTATTTGCTATGCTATTGGCAGTTATTACATTAATAGTACTTACATTATTGGCTGTTGCACGTGACACAGAGCGACGTAGAAAACGCGCTTTGTGAGCGCACATAGGACGCCGCTTTTTACTCCGTCTGGCGCGCTCTTAATCTGACGCCGCTCTTTACGGCGTTTCACCATTAAGCGGCGTAAAAAACATCGTTTTAGCGGTCCGAACGCCGCTTTTTACGCCGTTTTGTACAAACATAACGCCGCTTTTTACGCCAGTTTTTGATTGAACGCGTGAGAAAGGTGGCGATATTTGGCACTGATGGCTTGCCATACACGGGCACCCGCACACACGATCGCGCATACACGCGCACCCGCTCACACAATCGCACATACACGTGCACACGCAGACACGATTGGACATGTACGATCGCACATACATGATCACCCACGCACGAGCTCGCACATACGCACGCACACACCCCGTCTGCCGAAACGAAACCCATTCTCTGTTTGCCCTGTTCTTATCTCATCGGCGAAATGCCATATTAGGTAGCCAAGGGTGCACACTTGCCTGCTCAGATAGTCCCATCTTTCGCCATGTGAGTTAGGTAGGATTAATTTTATTTAGACGGGGATGCAAATCAAAAAACTTACCAGGTTTTTTGATTTGCATTTTTTGTGCACTTTTTTGCGTCGTTAATTTAGATCGTGCTTTATTTCTGAATAAAACAGTAGAAATTCATTTTTTTATCTGATTCATCGATTAATCGAAAAAATAATTAATCGAGATTAATCGATTAGCAAAATAATCGTTAGTTGCAGCCCTAGTTGACAGCTCCACCCTTCTCCTGCGTCGAGGTGAGCCCGACTATATCTAGTCGGAACCTCATAACCTCACGCATCAGCTCAGGCTCCTTCCCTGCCAGAGAGGTGACATTCCATGTCCCTAGAGCTAGCTTCTGCAGTCAAGGATCGGACCACCAAGGTCCCCTCCTTCGGCCACCGCCCAGCTCACACTGCACCTGACCCCCTTGGCCCCTCTACAGGTGGTGAGCCCATGGGAGGGGGGACCCACATTCCTTCTTCGGGCTGTGCCCGGCCAGGCCCCATGGGTGCAGGCTTGGTTACCAGGCGCTCGTCATCGAGCCTCACATCCAGGCCTGGCTCCAGAGGGGGGCCCCGGTGATCCGCGTCCGGGCGAGGGAAACTGTAAATCCGTGTTTTTATTCATCATAGGGGGTCTTTTGAGCCGCATTTTGTCTGGTTCCTCATCCAGGACCTGTTTGCCATGGGTGCCCCTACCCAGGGGCATAAAGCCCCGGACAACTTAGCTCCAGGGATCATTGAAACATGCAAACCCCAATAAGGTGTCAGCTCCAAGAGGGGCTTTTAAGAAACCTAAAATAAATTTAAAAAGTGGTCATTCTGATTATAAACCGAATTAGCAACGTAGTCTACGTATTTTGAAGTGTGGTAATTTGAACAAGAGAGAAACATTGACTGAAGTGTCAGTGTATTGCCAACAGATGGCAGTAGCACTCAAATTACCGTAGGGATACTCAAAACATGCATTACTAATCGGTTTTGTCCATTGAAAGCCAGGGATTGTCACCGAACAAAAAAAATATTTAATGATACACAAAAGTACAAAATTTGTCATGATAAATTTACTAGATGTTACTAAAAATGGTTTGATGTATAGTACACTACTGACAAGAGTCAAAGAAAATAATATTGGTGTAAAACTACATTACATCTGTTGAAATGTGTCATCTTAGCCATTTCAAAAACCCTCATAAAATTGCCACAACTGTCCAATACACCCACGCATTTTTGACTCAGTCTCTCCTCTACCTTAATTGGGAGATCAATACCTCATTGAGTTATTAACTAGTTAAGACAGCTGGTGGTAAAATACTACAAATACAGGGAGGGAATGGTTGAACTGCCCCTAGGACAGGTTTGTGAATCAAATCGGTGTTCATCTAGCTATCTAATAAGATATCAGTAACTTTTTAGAGAGCCAAAGAAATTCTGGTTTAATAATTTGCACATGTTCTAATGCTAAATTGTGTTTTTTTTTTCTGAGCAAATATACATTTACTACTCAGATAAATAGCCTTAAACATTTTCTTTGACTGGCTAATACTTTTCCCTGCATGATACTGTAAGTCCATGTACATTCATGCGTTATCAAACATATTTTGTTTTGCCAGTAACAGGGGGATTGGAGGGACATGTATGTATGTACACTATATTGCCAAAAGTATTAACATGAACTTTAATGACATCCCATTCTTAATACATAGGCTTTAATATGGAGGTCTCTATAGACCTTGCTCTGTGCACTGGTGCGCACTCATGTTGGAACAGGAAGGGGCCATCCCCAAACTCTGCCCATAAAGTTGGAAGCACGAAATTGTCCAAAGTGGATTTGTATGCTGAAGCATTAAGAGTTCCTAAGAGCCCCCTGGAACTAAGGGGCCAAGCTCAGCCCCTGAAAAACAACCCCACATCATAAACCCCCAACCACCAAACTTTACACTTGGTACAATGCAGTAAGGCAAGTACTGTTCTCCTGGAAACCACCAAACCCAAACTTGTCCATGAGATTGCCAGATAGAGGAGCGTGATTTGTCACACCAGAGGACACGTTTCTATTGCTCTAGAGTCCAGTGGCAGTGTGCTTTACACCACTGCATCTGAATCTTTGTATTATACTTGGTGATGTAAGGCTTGGATGCAGCTTCTCAGAGCTCAGAGTTGTTAAAATCTTATCTAGCTCTGACTTAAAGGAACCTAAGGATTCAGCTTGCACTATGTTATCGGGAAGACTATTCCATACTCTAACTACCCGCTGTGTAAAGAAGTGCTTCATTAAATCCAGTTTGAAATGTTCCCCCGCTAATTTCCACCTATGGCCTTGAGTTCTTGTATTTGAACTAGTGCTGAAGTAATTATTTGGTTGAACAGCATCCAAACCTGTTAGAATCTTATAGACCTGGATCATGTCCCCTCTCAGTCTCCTTTGCTTGAGGCTGAACAGATTTAGCTCAACTAACCTTTCCCCGTACGACATTCCTTTAAGACCAGGAATCATTCTTATAGCCCTATGCTGCACCTTTTCTAAGGCCGCAATGTCCTTTTTAAGATGTGGTGACCAAGTGTTTGTAGAAGCAGTCTGTATGCCTAGGTGCTTGATTTTATATACCTGTGGCCATGGAAACGATTGGAATAGCTGAATTCAATGACTTTGAGGGGTGTCCCAATAATTTTGCCAATATAGTATGTTTAGCAAGTAGTACACAATTGGAAAAGATAAGACATGGAACATTTTAACACACCCATGTAAAGCACCTTGGCACAACTCTGTTGTGAAGGGCGCTATAAAAAATTAAATTGAATTTAATAAATTTGGTTACTTACTATGGGAGTGTTTTGGGACAATATTCAATAAATGAATTTGTCTTTTAATTAAATGATAATTAAAATTATAATGTAAACAATCCTTTAAATTACATTTCTATTGAATATTGTTATAAAACACCCTCCTTAACTTACTGGAAATCGGGAGTCTATTGTTAATGTTAGACATGATCAAATTTGACAACCTACTCCAGTTTCCATGAATTGTCGCAGCTGACTTGTGGCAGCAGAGGGCGAAACTCATTGTGTTTTAAGTGGTATATACGCCTATGCCATGTCACGTTGGGTTTAAATAGGGGATCTGGGAGATGTTAGGTGATCACTGCAGAGGTGTCGACCAGTCCATTAAAAACGGCGTGTTGTGGGAAAACGTACGTTTTGCCGTATTGCGACAATAAGAGCTATGATTAAAAACACGACAAACAGTAGAACATTTTATAGCCTGCTTTATAGGGCTGTCTGCTTTATCTGAAGTTTTTACACTGTTGGACCATTTTAATTATGGCAAACTGATTTTGAGAAAAGTTGAGGTGCAGTTTTGTGTCAACAAACCCATTTATTGCATTAATTCTTCAATAAGGAATGCCAACAGAACTGACCCAGAATCGGGTCCAGAAAATCTGGAATCCCCGCAAGGATGACAAGCCGGCGATACCTCGAAGATGTAAGTTGAGCGCTCGCTCGCTTTCCTATTTCCTGCTGAATGCATTGGAGTATAGCGAACACGTAAATCTGTCAAACCCTGAGCAATTCAATGTAAAATGTATGACAATGCAATATCATGACGCCAGGTTCCAGGTAGAAAAAAGACAGTAAGTTATTTTCCCGACGTTTAAGAAAACCAACAAACGCTAAAAATGCATGTTTTAATAAGCACCGTCTTTAACAATGTATTAATATCAGTACTACATCAGCAATGGAATGAAGTAATTGTAAGGGAATTCATTTTTAATTTTATTAAAGGTTAAGGTTTTAGCTTTCATTTTGCTTTTAGATTTATTTACTGCATTTGAAATGCCAAGGACTTTCAATTACCAGGTTATTAGAGATAAAATGAAAAGAGAGATAAAGTGAGCTCAGTTGCTGAAAGACAAAATATGCAATGCATATACAGCTACGGAAAAAATTAAGAGACCACAGCACAATTTTTTGTTTCACTTATTTCTCAATTTTTGCAAACTTCAGGCTGGTTCTTCTCTGTTTCTCTTTAATGAAGGGCTTTTTCCTTGCTTTATGAAACTAGAGTCCTGCTTCTAGGAGCCTGATACTAACTGTACTGGCTGTTCATGTCTCACCACTTATTGTTTCCCATTCCTTTTGAAGGTCCCTTGATGTCATCCTCCAATTCATGAGGCACTGCTGGACAAATTTACAGTCATCTCTCGCATTAGAAAGTCACTTCCCCCTCTACCTAGCAGGTTTCGGGTTATTGCCATTTTCTCATGCTTCACCTTGCTTTTGTGTACTGATATCTTAGAAACTTTGAGCCTGGAATGAGCTTGCCACACAGTGTAGCCTTCTGCCAGCAGAACCAGGATTAAACCAGGATTTAACAATGCAGATTTTTAAAAAATATAGAGTGGTCTCTTAATTTTTTCCGGAGCTGTATATGTTCTGCTAAGAAGGTAAAACTGTAATCGAAAGGTTGCTGGTTTGAATCCCTGTCCAGCAAGGTACTATAACCCAAGCCCTGCTCCTCGGGCACTAAATTAGCTGCCCACTGATGTGGCATAATTTTGTTGTTGTGCACTGTTTGCTGTGGTATTTCAACAATGACAATTCAATTCAGTTCAATTCAGTTTATTTTTATATAGCGCCCTTCACAACAGGGTTGTCCCAGGGCGCTTTACATGGGTGTAGAATACATTTATATACATATAAAATGAATACATTGATATACATATAAAATGAAATACATAGAATTAAAGAAAGAACAGAAAAAAGAAAAAGCCAATTGACAACGGAGGAGAGGAACCAAAAACTCCCAAGCAGGGAGAAAAAAAGGTCAACTGGCTGCCCAACCCCCCTGGGCATGCTAACATTACAGAAAAACAATTAATCACTGTAACCTTTCACCATGATGGACTTGTGTCATTAATATGTGTTTTATGCTTACTAAGCACTTCCCAGGAGAAAACTGATTTTATCTTGAGTGAAAAAGTACCTTATTTGTAGCATGGTAATATGGCTTTTACTGATTTAAAAATGACATTTAAAATTTTAATAATGGGAGAATTTATTATAATAGATGTCTTTACTTTAATTTGATAGCCCACCTTGAGTGGTTTTGTCATTGGTTTTATTAGGCCTATTGAAATCCTGAACCAGATGAGGCACACAATACTCATAGTACCAAAGAGCTTGATTAGTTGTAGGTGAGAAGTGTATGACTCACCTGTTGAGCAAACAGGCACTATCTCCATGTAGATCCCTCACAAATGTCTTAAAAATTAGGTTTCAGTTTTGAGGACTGCCTCTCAGATATGTCTTTCACTGACAATGTTCTTCATTATGATTTGGGATTATATGTGACTGGAGCCCTAGACAACCCATTTGCTTTCCCAGTGGATCTATTTCCTGATATAGCCAGTCGGATGCCCAAAGCTGTGTGTGCACCCAGCCATATGGGTATGTTAGGTGGTAAGGCTTAAAAGTGATACCTGGATTGTATCTTTTTATTTGGCGGTACTTATTTTGATTTTAATGGAAATGATGGTGCAAAATTTGAACAAATGAGAAACCAAACAAAAGAAAAATTTTCAGTTTTAGTAGGTTTCCTGCTTAAAAAATTAGTGTGGCTAAGCCTGGAATTTGAAGAAGCTTTGTGCTTTTCGGGGTGTCCACATCCTAAAAAAAGAATACAGTATGCCTCCAGTAAGTGTGTGATTATTTTATGCATAGTTAGACACATGCATAAAGACACACTTGCTATAAAATGTTGCTTAAGAGAGACATGGTGCTTAAACAAGGACATCTTTTAGAATCTGCATTTAAAAAGTGAAATATTAAGAGATTATATTTAAAATTACAGAAAATACTATAATATTTTCCTAGTATAAGTTCTCACTCTGCTTGAAAAAGAATTTACCTTTGGTACATAATTGCACGATCAAGCAAACTTTTCTGTTATTGCTTGGCAATGAAGTTTTTTTCCATCCAGGAATAATGGGATGCCAGCAAATATATAAAAATAATGAAGCTGATTATTTAAAAAGTACTGCACATAGCATTTTGACATTTTGAAAATATTTAACCACCGCCCCCCCAATAAGTCTCCTTTCGTTTACCATCTGTATCACAGCCTCTCAAACACCTATACCATAGGAGAATGCTTACTGTAGTTTTTCTCACCTAGCTGGTGGGAGTCCTCCCCTTGCCAATCTCCCTACTGTGATTGCGATGGTGGGTTTGCCTGCTCGAGGGAAAACTTATATATCAAAGAAACTTACCCAATACCTCAACTGGATCGGTCTGCCAACCAAAGGTACTTCATTCACTGTGCTTTCGTACATGTTCTTGCTTGTTACTTAACTATTACATGTTATCTTTATCCTTCTTGCTAAAATAATGTGGATTGGTTTCAAGTTCTGAAGTGGGCTGTAATCTTCTCAATATTAGTTCAGTTTCCATATCATTAGGGGAGTTGCATCTCAGTAAATGTAGCCATTTAATGTATTGCAAAACAGACCGAAGTCATGTCTTTGGTTCACTCTTCTCCATCTTTTGCAAACATCACTCATGTTTGTTGCCTGTCAACTTTAAGTGTTTAATGTTGGAGAATACCGGAGGGCGGCTTTCAAGAACTACAGCTCTTACGACTTCTTCAGACCAGACAATGAAGATGCAGTTAAAATTCGGCAGTGAGTATAAACCAAGTATTATAGGACAGTCGCAAAGAAGAAATGGATGGTATTGAGCTCATTTGTCCTCCACAGGCAATGTGCCTTGGCAGCTCTGAGAGATGTGCGTTCTTATTTGACAGAGGAAGGAGGCCAGGTTGCTGTGAGTGCACCCCGACCACACATTCCTCACCTCATCTGTATGGACATGAACCAAATAAAGCTTTATTCCAGCTTGGCAACAGAGCATCTAAAGATTCAGTTACTCATGTGCCACTTTCAATAATTTCATGAACACTTCCTGTTTTGATGGAAAGGTTTTCGATGCAACCAATACTAGTAGGGAGAGGCGAGAGATGATCTTGAGCTTTGGAAATAAGAATGCATTTAAGGTGAGTGAGTGAATATGATGATATTCAAAGGCAAGATTTCAAGTAACTAAATTGACCTAACCTATTGAACAATGTAGCGTTCTCTTGTTTTGTATAACTATCAATTCTCAGCACTGTGCCTCTCTTGTGTATACAGGTGCTTTTCATTGAGTCTGTGTGTGATGACACAACTGTCATTGCGACAAATATCATGGTGAGTCTGCTTCTTCTGTTCCATTCCTCAGTTTCACTTTTTTATGATAGGTAGCATGTTTCAGCACATGCAGCAATAATTAGGAAAGAAGCTGTATCCCTTCAGTTTAAAGCTATATAACTCGATCCATCTCAGTAGGTTAGGACTCTGTGCTTGTTCTCACTTATATGAGAGAGGGGTGTCACAGCGTTTTTCTGTGTCATTTGTTTTTGCAGTGTTACTTGGTTGTTTGTGGGAACCAAACGAGTTATTTAAACTTAGTGTTTGTAGCGGGTGTCTGTGTGGGTGCTTGTATTGCAGCGCGAGTGCTGTTTGCTGTTTGTTATAAACAGCGCGCTTGGCGAGTCGGTGAGTGTGATCGGCGGCTGAAGCCGCGTATATCTGTGCGCATATCTCTAAGGCAAACACTCGCGGGGATAATCCCAGCTAACATTCCCAACTAACATTCCCATTAGGGGCCTAGAAGGTTCTTCTGCAACGTTATATAATTAGCGTTCCTGCAACATTCCCTAAACGTTGCACAATAACAATAACCCAAAAAGAACGTCAGGGGAACGTGATGAAAGAACGTTCATAAAACCAACCTCGAAAAACGTTCACAGAACATAAATTGCACATGCTAATAAAGCCGGTCATGACAAACTAATTGGGAACCTTCCAAGAACTTTTGTCAATGCAATATATGTTACCTAAGTGAAGAAAATGTATACTACAGTATATTAATAATGTGCTCCAACTACTTAAAGTGGACAGACATATTTTTCTTTGAGTACGTATTTTTTCAAACACACTTTGAACCTTAGAAAAACTTTAAAAGTACATTTTAAACAAACTTTATTTTTTAATTACATACAGTTTCCACACCTGCATTGGTTCAAAGTATTGTGGGAGGTTAGATGGGCATATGGTGGAGTTGATGGGGGTATTCATGGTTGATGGTAATGTAAATGATTGGTAAAATGGGATTATAGGTTTGGGGTATGTAGAAAACAATATTCTTCTAAAGTTTCACACCATGGCACTGCTCCCGGAACACCACCAGTGAAATGTAAATGTGTTGGGGGAGGGGGGAGACACAAACTGCCCCTTAAATAACGTGCTCTTAAAGAAAATGAGGCAAGGACAACGAATCTCAGACTGAAAAAAATGTTCCCACAAACACGATATCGGTAGCCATGCACATAAGGGTTAACCGTTAAACTATAGCTCCCAGCAAACAATTTTCGGTTCGGCGAACGTTCCCCAGATTACTTAATAGAACGTGCCGCTAACGTAATTCAAGAAAGTTTTCTTAACATTCCCGGAATGTTCATTTTTGAGAAACTGTACGGTTCGTGGAACGTTATCCAAACGTTCGTAGGACATTCACCAAAGTTCGCGGTAATTATATAAAATGTATATTAAAATGTGGCATCGCCTACGGTTTTTTCGTACTGTTCTTTATATCTTACCGGGTTTCCTCTAAGCACAGCAATTACTGGACATGCAGTGTCTCTTTCATGGTCTGCCCT
>JAODKN010016538.1:0-10121 GCA_026774425.1 Petrocephalus zakoni
ATTATGATTGTCTTGGAGAACACACGCAACCCTACTGCAAAAGCAGCAGAGGTAGACTATAACCCAGGTAAGTCAACTTTTTTTAGTTTTTTTCAACAAAATTATTTGCTTTATAAAAAAGTAAAGTGCTGCACACTTATTTCCGCACAAGTACCATGAACCTGTTTGAGGAAATTATGACTAAAAACTGCCTAAAATTAAACCTGAGTTCCACTGACTAAATCTTAACGAAAACAAAAGAAAAAGAAAAGACTAAAATGTGACTTTAATCCAACTACAGTTTTCAGTACGTGATTAAGACTAAAACTAAAGTAAAAACTCTTGCCAAAATTAACACTGACTCTGAGCACCTAAAATAGCTGCTAAAAGCGGAGGTACGGGCAAGTGGAAGGGCCCCTGGGGTCCTGGACGTCAGGCAGCTGTCCCGGGAGCCGGCGTCTTCTGGGTTCAGGGACTCCTGAGGGGACAGCAGAGCAGGAATCAGGACAGGGCCGATTCCGGTGAGAAACCAGGTGAGGAGGCGGGCCCGGGCGAGAAGTCAGGCATGGACAGGGCCTCTGAGAGCGCACTGGGTGCGGGCGATGCCTCTAGGAGCGCACTAAGCGCGGGCGACGCCTCTGGGAGCTCACTGGGCACGGGAGAAGCCTTTGGGAGCGCACTGGGCACAGGAGAAGCCTTTGGGAGCGCACTGGGTGCAGCGACGCTTCTGGAGACTAGCAGGACCCAGCGGGGACACCAGGAGGTGGGCAGGGCCCGGGCGGCGCCTCTGGGGGCGAGTCGGTCACACAGGGCACAGACGGCGCATGTGGCGGTAAGCTGCTGGGGGGGTAGGGACATCACCTGGACAGGTCGGTGGCAGCACGGGATGAGCCCTGCTCTCCACATTCCGCACATCCTCCTCCCTAACCGAGAGGAAGCCCTCGATCTCCTCCATCTCCTCCGCCTTGGCTCCCAGGGCGACCTCCATTATCCAGTCACCCAGTTGCGTCCACCCTTCATATCCGGCCTGCCCTCCAGCCGGGGGTCCTGGAGCAGATCCACGTAGCGGTTCCATAGCCAATCAGGACCTGAGGATATCTGCCTCTCATACCGGAGAGCAGAAGAGGGCTCCTGGGCCCTAAAATAGGCCAATATTGAGCCCAGCAGGGAACGGGTTTGACGAGTACCTTGGATACCGTAGCCCTAGAGTCAGCCGCAGACACTTCCTCCGGGGTGGGGCGATGACATATCTGGGGACGCACTGGGTGCAGACGGCGTGTCTGGCAATGACCAGGATGCAGCGGGAACACCAGGCTGAGACTGAAGGGGCTGGCTCATCCTCATCTGCACCCGTCATCTGTAGCCAGAGCCAGTCCTCTTCGGAGACCGGCTGGTTCCCTCGCCAGAAGAACGGCTCCCCGAACTCTTCCGGGTTGTCGTCATCCTCTGGGTACGGTGGCTCTGGAGGAGCCAATGAACAGCCGCGGGGTCGTTTCTCGGTGGGTCTGGTCATTCTGTCACGTTGTGAGGAGAGGAACGACCTGAGATGCAGGCTGTCAGGGTAAAAACCCCTCTTAGGGGCATGCAGGAGTTGACAGAATTCTACATGATCATGTGGAAAATGTTAGATAAAATCAAAGAAAAGGAGAAGTCATGCTTGCATTATTTGTTACCTGAAACACAAAATGCAGTAATTGACAAAATGCATGAATTAGTGAGCGGTGCAGGGCGCAGGCAGGGTGGAAAAAAGACAGGGTTAATGGAGTGTTCAGTAGGGCTCAGAGATGGCAACAATACTTTACACTGGTTCTGTGGATGTGTCTGAGTTTCATACATTACTGCTTGTCTCTGGATTGAGATGTTCTGCCCCACTGGGCATGACAACTGGCGATGAAAACACAAAACATAAGCTTTTTTTGGTTATGAAACGATTCAAATATGATTATAAACATAAAAGGTGTGCAAAGGCATATACAGACCCTGAATGCACTTGCTACATTTGTCTCAGTACTCAGAAGAGGCTACACGTTTTGCTGACATTAATGACCTTCTTTAATGCAAGCCCAGAAAGATGGAAGCTTTCGCAGAATGTTTTGAAAAGCTCTTTGCATATTAGAGAGAGTGTATTAAAGATGTGTGTAAAGTGGCAATCCAGGTGGAAAAAAATACGGTTAAGGTGTATTTGTTCTGCTGTACTAATCACACTTCAATCATGCTGTATTAAGTCAATACTAAACGTGTTACTTTAAGTGTTCATTAACAGATACATAAGCTGGACTTCAATACTTATCAAATGCATTTTGATATATTTGTGCTAAAATGGAACTAAAAATGGACAACGTGTTGAATATACTGGATTGGGTATGAAATCAGTGCAGGTTTCTGGACAAGATGCATTGTGTCTTCAGCATCAGTATGACTTACTTATCTTATCAGTATGAGTATGACTTATAATAAGACTAATAAATGGTCTGGACAACACTAGTGGATTTAGGTATGGGCAAAATGTTGAAAATATGACCATGTGGGTCAATTAACCTTGTCAAAGTGGGCACCCTGATTCTAGTTTGTGGGCTAGGCAGGCTACCGCTACACACACACACATACAAACACACACGCACATGCACACACACACACACACACACACGCACACACACAAAAATTAACAGCAGAATGTGACAGGATCCGTCCCGGCCTTGTCTGTCGGTTCCATGTTTGGTCACTGGCTGTCACATTCTGTGTTAGCTCCTAATGTGTTCTCCTGTTCTCCTGGGCCTCCGCATGACTTATGGGCTGAGAGGGTGGCTGTATCATCCTGGCCCCGTTTTAATTTTTACTATTTGTTTCTTTGTTTATCCATGATTGATTATGATTTGATATGGGTCCTTGTTTGTAATAATGTTCACTTGCCCTTGTTTTCTGTCAGTTACCCACCTGTGCTAGTGTTCTTTGTTGTTATCAATGTTGTGTGTGAATGTCAGTGTCTGCCTATGTCTACTGTCATTAACCATGCCCCAAGAGAATGGGTAGTTGTACAGATGTTAGAATATCATCTGTCTAACAATTTTGGCCCTGCTAGAGTTGTCCGGGTTTCCCGCATGTGAAGTGACTGTGAAAGTGGAAATGTGTGGGACCATGGTCAGATGCCTAGTTCACAAAGCCAGATTCCTTGCTAAGCTGATTAACTTGTCAAACTAAAGGTACCACAATTTAAATGGACTTTATCTTCATTTACTTACATTTAACCTACTGTACTTTAATTTAAACAAGTTATATAGCTAAGCAAGAGATTCTGTTCATAATACAGGCCCCAGATGAAAAGTTGTAAACCATATAAAATCACAAAGGGACCCTATAATCCAACATCAATGCTCAACCTGAATATCAGAAATGCAATGATCAGCAATGATCCAACATCTGATGGAAAGCCTTCTCAAAAGAATAGATGCTGTTACAGCAATCAAAAAATCCTATAAGAAAAATCCTATCAATTATTATAGTATTAGGCTTTTCTATTCAGCTATTAAGCTAACACAGCCATTCCACAATTATTCAACCCCTATAAAATATTGCTGTTTTTAAAACCTCCTGCTAGCTAAACCCCAAGGCGAGTTTCAGTCATGGGTAAGACTAAAGAGCTTTCACAAAAGCTGGCAGAGGAAATTATTCCATTGCACCTTAAGGGTGTCGGGTATAAGATGATCTCCCAAAAACTGAATATTCCAAGCGGCACCACTGGGAGTATTATAAGGAAGTTGAAAACTTATGGCGCATCTGCAAACCTGCCTGGCTGAGGGACAAAGCCTAAAATTCCATCAAAAGCCCTTAAAAAGCCCTTAGGACAGACAATCTGATTGATCTGGGTTGGGGGCCCAAGATAACATGGGTTCACGGAGCCCAAAATCTTTAGCGGCATTCCCACATGGATCAACAAAAAGTCAGATTCTTTTGGATTTGAAAACCGGTTTTACCGATTCACTAAAGAGAACCGGTTTAAAAGAACAATTAATTCACCAGTTAGAATACTCACTATTTCACACACACACACACACACACACACACACACATACACACACACACACACACACACACACACACACACACACACACACACACCATGTATTCCTATCTTTTTGGGGACACTCCATTCATTCCTTTGGGCATAACCCTGATCCCAACTATGACACCCTTAACCCCTACCCAGCCCAAACCTATGCCAAAAGTAACCAAATACTTTTGGCATTTTTAGTTTTTTAATTGCAATCATAGATTTTTATCAAATTTAGGTTATCCAATTGGGGACCTGAAAAGATGTTCCCAAAAATAGGTAAATTTCAGGTTTTACCACACTTTGGGGACATTTTGGTCCTCAAATGTGATCTATGCAAACACCCCCCTCCACACACACACACACACACAACAGAGTCCAGCATCTCCATCTAATAGCTTTGTTGCCAACCAACTGGCAAAATTATGCTCTATGCTGTTAGTGATGTGAGAAAAAATTGATTGAATTGACAAACATGATATAACTACCAACTTGGGAGGAAATGTGCTTTTTAACATTCTAAACAAATGTGCTATTCTTAAATGCAGTGGCATTCAAAGAAATTAAAGCTTTCTTAACATATCCTGTCAGTTTAACTGGTAAAGTTGACAGTTCCTTGCTCAAAATGCCGTACCCCAGATTCTGGCGAAGCACCACTCAGCTGAAGCCTTTTCAGATGTTATTTGATGTTACAAAGATGTCAGCATGAGAGTTTAACCTTTAATTTGTCACAGATGAAATTATTCTACTTGCAGTAGCAAAATCATCATCACCACCACCAATATCAGCATCATTATCACCCCCACCAGCAACACCAAGACCAGTTATTACATCACTAGTGACTTGCTTTCCAACCACCCTTTGATGTAAAATTGTTTGGAACAGGCTTGCACTGTTTGACTACAATGCTTATCAGAAAAAGATCTCATAATTACATAATTATGAGAAAGCATGGAGGAATTACGAGGTGTGTGTGTGTTTTCTTATCAGAATATAATGCTCTTCCATAGCAAAACAACTATGAAAAAAATTTGGAATAAGAACATTTGGAAATATCTGCTCACCAGAGACCTGTTTTATCTTCAGTAACGTCTAGTCAGCCTTAATCTATTGTTTCTGTGATAGTGCCCCCTATAGCAGTCGGGAGGAACTGCACCCCTGTGTTAGTCTGCAATATTTGTAGGAGGAAAGGAGACTGCCTCGCAGCGTTCATGAAAACAGTGATATAAACTTGATGAAGCTCTTAACTATTTGCCTTTCCACATTCCCACACAAGAGGACACTACAGTTATAAGTTATATAGTTTTCTATTTCTAAGAAATTTTACGAAAGATGTATTTCAAATACATACTTAGTGGCACATAAAGGACATTATAGTCTCTATGCTGCCCAATTACTTTAACATCATGAGGTCACAGGGTTAGGGAGCAAAACAGCTTTACATACATGACATATATGTCATTCTTAATTCTAAAAAAAGATTTACGAAACAAGCCTTGGGGCACTTGAAGGACATTAGTCTCTATGTTGCACAGTTAGACTGACATCGTTCACCGAAATGGTTGAGGCACGTAATAGGTTTGTATTTTGAATGTCAGATTAATGCTGAATATGAAACTAACTTTACCTCGGTTCGTAACTGTGTTTCTGGTGAAAGTTAATTGTATTGTGAATTGTTCTCTACCTGTCCGTACACGAACAAACGTGTCCGTGGAAAAAAAAATATGTCAATGTATATGACATATATATGTATATGAAAAAAAATGTCAAAATATGTCCTTGTAATAAACAGCGAACTGCATCTTTTTAATCATCACTGCCGTTTACCTCATCCATTGTTTAGTACCTTCCCTCTGACTACTTCCATTTCGTACATACTCTCCAACCTAAACTAACCATCGATCTAAGATATGCCAATAATAAAATTATTTTGACATTTCGACATGAATGTTAACGTGAATGGTTATAACTCAATGTTTAATCTCCTGTTTCGATGCTATCACTAATGTAGTTCTTATAGACTATGACGACACATGATTTAACAGAACAAAGTACAAAAACTGATCTACAAAACCGAATAACTCACCAGAAGAGACAATTCATTCGAAACTCGCTTTCGTGCTTCGATGTAGGCTGCACAGGGTAATGATGACCGAGCCGGCAGCGGTAGCGCATTACAGCGTTTATTTAACGCGGAAAACGTGAGCGACGCTGCTGTGCGCTTTGCCGATCCGTGCTCCTCTACATGAATGACTTGGTCAGCTTGTGATTGTGAGCAGGCATGCAAACCATAGCAACTGTAGTTTATTTGCCCGCAAAAGCAGAATTACAAACGCAAACATCAATGTCAACATTAATTATAAGGTCTCGACCTTATAATCCGGGAACTGTCTCAAATTTACTCGCATAAGGTCCCTGCTAATTAGTTGATCTCTTAATTACTAGTGAGTACTAAGCCTGCGTCTAGATAAATTCAATATTTAAATAAAACTGAGTACATTTGTAAAGCAGATACTAACGATTGTACATTCAAATTTGTCTACCGATTCCAACTGGTGTCGAGAGGTGACAGTGAATTTGTACTTTTTGAAATACTTTTACTAGCCGTTGTCATCATCCTACGTACCCAGAATAATATAATATAGAAAAACATATTATAGCGCCGGCACTATATATATATATATATATATATATGCATTGTATTTCACCGTAAACATCTTATATATATATAATATATAAATTTCAACTTCTATATCGAGCATCATTTAGCGGCAACTATAGCATATGAAGCAAAATAATTTTTTGCAAAATAATTTATCTTTGCCAAGTTTTAGTTACTACAAATGATATCTTTCAAGGTATTTATAATTTCTCTGTTGATTTTTTTCATTGAATTAACCAGGATTACATCATTATATATTATATGGCGGACTAGTGTAATAACTATGAACCAATGAATGAAAGACAGAGGTGGAGCACACGGTCGGCGATGCAGAAATTCCCTTTACAGTGGAACAAAACAATTGAGTCATTTCATTTTCATGAAAGACGAATGTAGTTAGAGACCTTTATTTTTCTGCTCTTCTTAACGAGCCTTTCAGTGATTGCACTACCGATACTGCAGTGAAAAAGTGGAGACCTTTTGTTGCTTCTCCTATTATTATTATTATTATTATTATTATTATTATTATTATTATTATTATATCACCGCGATTGACTTAGAATTCCAAGGATTTAGGTGCTATTTGCTTTTCTCGCAGAAGCCGATATGAATTTCTCCTCGCAGCCTAACAGAAGCTTGTGCTCTCCTGCTCTCACAGAACTGACCCAGAACAGAGCGATGCAAGACAAGAACCTCTGGGTCTCCATCTGCATGTTCTGGTCCGTGCTGCCCTCTGAATCCTTGACAGGCGTGCTGGTGGTTGTGTTCCTGATGTTCTGCATTTTCTCGCTGCTGGTGAACGGCTCCACCATGCTCGGGCTTGGGAAGTCGGAGGACCTGTCTTGGGAGCCGCGCTTTTCCATGCTAAAGAACCTGATCGCCAGCGACCTGCTGTTCACCGCCACCCAGGGCCCCACCGTGCTGCACTGCCTCCTCGCCAGGCGCACCCTTGCCTTCGGCTACTGGTGTCTGGTGCAGTACTTTTTAGGCACCACTTGCATCAGCTGCGCTCTCCTCACCATAACACTTATGGCGCTGGAGCGTTACCTCTACGTGTGTCACGCCATCCAATACCTCAACATCCTCACTGCGTGGCGTCTGCAGCTGGGCTTGGGGCTAATCTGGCTGCTGTCAGTGGCTGTGGCCAGCTGTAACATCGCTCTGCTGCTCTACCTTGGCCATGGCACTTTTGGCGCAGCCACGTCAGGGCTGCTGTGTGAGCCAGACACCGTGGAACGGCACATGGGTTTCCCCAGGCTGGCCACGGCGTGCCGCAAACTCACAGGGGGTACCATCATACTGCTGTGCATCCTCAGCTACTTCTTCTCCTACGCCCGCATGTACCAGGAGGCCCAGAATGCCGTCGAGCCCTTCCGGCACGCCAACGCTCACGCCCAGCGCACGGTGCTCTTTTACTGCGGCATGCTCGTTGTGCAGCTGGGGCCCTACTTGATCAAAATTATCTCCGACACAGTGTGGGAGCTGAAAGGAAACGAGGAGCTGCCTTCTCATTCCCAGGGAGTATTTCACATCTTGCTGCTGGTCATGCTGTTTGTGCCGCCGTGCATCAACCCTATAATCTACGGTGTCCGTAACCGGGAGGTGCGCAGAGTCATACCGCTGTTGTATTGGTACCAGTACCTCAGAGAGATGATGCCGGTATTACAAACTGACCGCATACCCTAGTTGGGGGCCCATGGAGCTGCTGTCCTTTTCGGTGTTGCCAGAAGCAATAGATATTTAACTGTGAAGAGACTCCATGACTTGGCACGGTAATCTTAATGTGCAATTCTGAGGAACACAATAATTTTTGGTTAAGAAAAATCTCACGAAGTATCAAGTGTTGGGATTAATTTTTGCGATCTTTTGGCACACGTTTTGTGCCCTTTCTCACTCAGCAAAATGATTAATAACAGTCAAGAGAAAGATTGACTTTGCCCCAATTAAACCTATTATAAAACTGGACAATCCAATATGGCACTGTTGATTGGACAAATGACAATGATTATCAGTTAGACTATTAAAGTGTAAAGTTTTAATGGCTGCTGTTGGCCCTGTTGGACCGATTTAAGTACAGTAGCATCGTGTCAAGTGTTTTGTTTAATGTTGTTGACAAATGTTAATTTAGGCTAGGTGTGTTAAACATGGCCGTAAGCAATGTGGCTGACTGAGCATTGGGGTTGAGACAGATGGCCAATGGTACTGTGCATTAAAGCATTCTGGCTGTTTTTTTATCACTGATTGAAGCCTTAAATCATGGATATCAGAAGGAGACACAATTTTGGGAAAAAATGCAAACATACAGGCTATTCCTGCGACAGCTAGTGACACTATTGCAGAAAGTCACCCAGGTAGCATCCTAACATTATTTGCATGCTCGAGTTGTTTTTGACTTTGCCTGTCACAACCTGCTCTTTTAGGGTTGCCAAACATGTGGCGTGACACGATCAAGCTCACATAAGAAATCTTACGGCAAATCTATATTTTTCCATTATAAGCCTAAAATTACTTACATCAAAAGCATTGGGGTAGTTTGCAAACCCTACAGACTATTTAAAATGTAATAAAACTGTCACATACATGTAAAGACATGTGCAGACTAGTCTCGAATTGAAAATGTCAATTCAGCCAGCTGTCCAAAGTATCAACCATGCTCTTCCCTAAACATGTGATCTCAGTGGATACCGGAGGATCAACCTTGCGTTCAGTGATAAAGTGCTTGGCTAAAATAAATCAAGCTATGGTAAAATGTGTTGAGGCTTAAACATATTTTTGTTGTCTTTAAATAATTTTTCTTTCTCCCTGTACATGCGGGCAGTCAGGGGAAACCCACAACCACACTGTCAATCAGATAACTGTAACCGAGTCCTACTACCTCAGGAAAAGTTTGGACTTGATGGCGTTTTATTGCTGCTGTTATATTATTTCTTACTTATTATTTATAGTGTATTATGTATTTAAGCTAAGTCCTACCAACAAAATTGTGTTATGTGTATGCATAATGACAATAAAGAATTCTATCTATTTTTGTAGGTTAATTATAACAATTATAGTGATAAAAGTTGCACAAACTGAGTTATTTTTAATGCCCCCATTGTTATCAGTGATAAAAAATAGGCTAAAAAATCATCTATGATAAAATCTGTTGAGGTTTAAAAATATTTGTATTTGATTTAAATAAGTAAAAACATAAATATACAAACAAGAGGAGGCCATTCGGCCCATTGAGCTTGTTTGGGGAGAACTTAACTAATAGCTCAGAGTTGTTAAAATCTCATCTAGCTCTGATTTAAAGGAACCCAAGGTTTAAGCTTGCACTACACTAACAGGAATACTATTCCATACTCTTACATGATGTGTAAAGAAGTGCTTCCTCAAATCCAGCTTAAAATGTTCTCCCGCTAATTTCCACCTATGGCCACGAGTTCTTGT
>JAODKN010016539.1:0-10108 GCA_026774425.1 Petrocephalus zakoni
TTTCTTTGATTTCTGAATTTTATGTTGTATTCATTTTTATATTATCTTTAAGTTTTATTTTAAGATTGTTTAAGTGTGCCTGTGACTGCTATGCGCAGTAGGGTTGTGAGCCAGTCATGTACCCCGAAGGGGGGCCGCACCTGATGGTGAGTTGGGAGAGGAATTTCCCTAATGCTTGGGGTTTTTGCCCTCCTTCCTAGGCTGGATGGCAACAATAATGTTAAATGCTTGTTGATAATCATATGCTGTACTTTGAAATACCTTTTAACCTTGACAAGATGTTGACAAGAACGTGCAGTGGAAATAGTGGTTATAAAACCAGTTATAATTAATTTGTTGTTTGAGCAACGCTTGCAAACTTCTAAGAAGAAGATTCTGCGGCTGATAGTGATCTTAACTCCCGGATGAGAGGGGTAAGCAGGAGCAGCTCGAGCTTCCTAGAAACCGAGAGAGAGGGTGTAAAGCTCTCTTCTCTGGGTGTGGCCAAGAGAGAGAGAAGAGAGTCTTTGAAGGTTGCTGCTTTTGCTCTCGGTCGCGGACGCGCTCGCTTGCTTGCCGGAGAGTTTTGTTTGTTTTTTGATCTTGGTGTCCTTAATCAAGGAGGAATATTATAACTTAGGCATTATTTAGAGGGATCGTTTGGGATCCACCATCGTATCTCATACATCTTAGGTCCTCAATCAAGGAGTAATAGCGTAAACTAGGCATTACATAAGGTAAAGGGAATCCTGTGAGATCTGATATTACTCAATAAACTTCTTCTTCTTGAATTGGTGTCTGTGTCATTACAACGGCAGGGGCTCTTAAGAGGGTAGCTCGTGCGGTCCCCAGGTCTCAAGGAACCTTACACTGTGGGGTCCAGGTACTGCGGGAGGTCAGCCTAAGCAAAAGGCAACTGCCAATAGCTTGGTGAGCGCACTTAGGTAAATCTGACCCCAATGGAGGGATAGCGGACTTTCTATTCCCTCAAATTCGCTAGCAGCATCCCCAAAGGAGGCGACTCGCAGAAGTTAAACCAATAAGGCTATATCTACGTCCAACCACGCACGTCTGACGGGGGTGAGTACGAGATGGCTGCCTGATATTCAGTGTACTACTCCTTAACTGTGGTTGTTTAAAGTGTTGTGCCTGACACCTAGTGCTCATCTCTGGCCTACCTAGTTCTGAGGCTTGTGTAAGTGTACTAGGGCACTGCTCACTGTTAGGCCGAGCCATAAGTGCATTCTAAGTGAACCACAAAAGCGTAAACGGACAAAGGCTGGTCCCTGGTCACTGTCGAGGAACAGATGCTTACACACACACACACACATACACATGGTTTCAGATCATCTTCATGCTAAAACATAAAACATTTGACAACAATCCCATGATGCCTCCCTCCCATCCTAACCCATCAACCCACCTTCCACAATACAAAGGTTCAAGGGCAGTTTGAAAAAGTCTGTCAATGACATTTAGAGTTACCACATTCACAAGATCAAGGGTCATGTGCTGCTGCCCTTTCCTTCCTTAGTGATAGGCTGTCTCTCCAAATGAAATAAGCTGTAGATTTTTATTCATATAATTTTTATGAAGTGGTAATAAGAGCCATCAAAAACTTTTTGAGCTAACATGTTCACTAATATATTCTGCAGTCACCCTTCCCCTTTGTTGTCACTAAGCAACATTGCTTCAACTTTGGTGCGAAACTTTGGTCTGAAAGATCGGTTCATCACCCACCAGTGGCAGATCAGATCTCTTTTACACAATTTCACGCTATTAACTATGGACACATGAAAATATAACAGAAGTAAAAGAGTACGGTGGTACCTCGGTATACGTCCTTAATCTGTTCCAGATCCTTGGACGTATACCAAACGATTTTTTCCCATAAGAAATAAAGGGGAAATGATTAAATTATTGTTATTGGCATATTATACATGAAATTATTTTATACAATCCCATCAAACACTGCTTAATACTAAAATACATAAATACAAAAGCAATTAGCTGAAATAAACGAAAATTTAACAAAAAAATACAAAATCACGTGAAAATTCACAAAGTCATATCGCTGGTTGTTCACTGAATGGTCGCAGCTGGTGTAGCCGCGTGGGCAGCCGCGGCCTTGTCTGGAGTGACGTAAGCAAGGTGATAGCGTACAGGTTATAGCGCGAGTCGGATTCCAAACAAAGGTCGTATAGCCCCCCCCCGGTTCAATAACGGGAAAACATACCCATAACCCCCCCCCCCCCTCGCGTGCCTAAGATTGCATTTACAGTTAGATGTCTCGCCCTTCCTGCCCCGCTGCAGATCCAGCCCTGTCGCCCATACAACGTACCATACGGTGTTATTAAAGCAACCCATAATCCATACTGCTCCCAACCTCTAGGCCTCCTGACCCCACCACACACACACTTCTGTTATTTTGTTAACTGTCATTTTATCTTAACCAACCAGCTGAGTACTCTATAACTCTGCATACCCAAGTAGTTGGTTGAAATGAAATCTTCGGGCTTTTTCGCTTTCCGGACCCTAACCACCTCCGCTAAGGGCCAAAGAGAAACGTCAGCGCTGCTCGTCAGCAAAGCGAGCGCGAGCGCGGCCACGGCGGCGGATCCGCGCGGAGGCCCCGCCCACACCCGGGCTCACGTGGCCACGGCGGCGGATCCGTGCGAGGCCCCGCCCCCACCCGGGCTCACGTGGCCACGGCGGCGGATCCGTGCGAGGCCCCGCCCACACCCGGGCTCACGTGGCCGCGCGACGCGAAGGAAGCCGCGCTCCGACTACGGGAAGTGTCCCTCCCGCCGCCCGGACGCCGCTGCCTTCGCAGCTTGTTATTCATATCATCGCGGCCGGCCGTGGACGTCAAAAATGATCAGCGGCGGTCGTCCGAAGAGGGGGAAATTCTGGCCCGCTCCGCGACAGCACGCCCCGAGCCTCCTTCCTGGCCACGGAGCACCGAGTGGGCCTCCCGATCCGGGAGGATTCCCCGCTGGCCGCCTGACGGACTCGGACTACCAGCCCTTCCCCGGGGGACGGCACACGGAGCCGAGTGAGTGGGGCCCCGCTTCGGCGTGCCGTGGCTCCCGACCCGCGATGGAAGGCGGCTTCGGCTCCGTGACGGCCCAGGAGACCGGATTCGGAACCGCGGATCGCCGAGACCGGCTCCCGCTTTCTCCGTATCGCCCGGGCGAGGTAACCCGCTACAGGCTCATCGTTACCCAGAGGGTCCGGTTTGCCGGTGCCCCTTCCATCCAGCCGGCTTACTGCCTGGCTGCGAATGGCCCGTAGCGGGAGCAGCCTATCGGTCCGGGCGTCCGCTCCTTGGCCGCCTGTATTTCGCACTGTTTCCACGGAAACCTTGCCGTCGGGGATAAGAGGTTGGGAGACTTGCGCAGGGAGTGCAGACCCCCCCATCAAAGGGGTAATTTGCGCCCACTTTCGCAGCGCATCTGTGACGCGTGTTCGGGCCGCACGAAGGTTCTGTACCTTTCTGCCTGTTTCCAGGGCAACATGTTCAGCGACAGGCGGGGGGACGCCCGGTGGTGGCCGAATAAAGAGCCACGCTTCGGACCCGGCGCCGAGTCTCCGCAGATCCCTCTACACCCGCCGGCCTGGAAGCATCCTGAGGTGCGGTGGGGATCCATAAGGTGGTGTTGTTAGATTCAGCCTTATTTATGGAGATGGGCTCAGAATCTGCTGACAGTTGGTGGTATTATGGGGGGGCTGAGTTGTTTTACTGCACGTGACTACAGAATAAAGTATATTTTGTCACAGGGTATATGAAATTGTCTCATGTAACCCGTGTTTCAGATCCCTGAAGAGATCTGACACACTGGTGTGCCATGAACTCCACTTCAAGGTGTGCACGTGTCAGTTGCTGGCTGTTGTGTAAAGTGCTCACTGTTGTGTAAAGTGATCTATACTGTGCCAGTGACAGCTTGGAGAGGGGGGCCTGTGAGCCGGGGGATGAGTGGGACAGGCAATTTAAGATAACAGCAACTGTAACTGGAACTCTTGGTCAGTATGGGTAATGCTTCTATGCTTCATGCGTTTATAAGAAAAGCAAAGTCGGTCCAAAGGCAGAATTTGTAAATATTAAAAGACCACAATCTGGGGCAGTTCTAGTATTGGACCCTTCAGTAGGGCTAACATTTTAGAAGAAATATTGGAGGCCACCCCCAATAAAATTTGCTGGTGGTGCTGAGGGATACTAAATGTGTTCAGAAAAACAGAACTAAAATTGATGATTAATTGTCATCGTTGACACCACAGCACACAACAACGAAATGTGTCCTGTGCATTTAACCCATATGTGACATAGCAGTTCAATTCAGCGCCCGGGGAGCAGTGCTTGGAGGCAGTACTTCACTCAGGGTACCTCAGTGATACCTTGCTAGTCAGGGAATCGAACCAACCACCTTTTGATCACAAATGCGCTTCCCTAACCATTAGGCCTTAGGCCACTACTTCCCCACGGATGGGTTCAGAATAGTAAGTCTTCAGAGAGACAAAATGCAGTCTAGAACAGTCTTTAACTACAAGTGTAAGTCAAGTTACTGACATGTTATAAATGTCCCGGAGGTGTTCATCAGTGTGTTCTCTTCCAGTTAAACCCCATGTATGTGTCAGGACTTTGCAGCAGTTTGGTCAGGTTCTCTGGTCTTGTCGCTGACAAACATGTATATGACATTGGAGTGGAATTTTCTTTCTGTAGAGACCCATCCACAGCAGCCAAAGTGAAGGAAAGATCCCAGAGCTCCCCCCGGTCAAGTCATTGGAGCCCCCTGACGCAATGCAGCCAGGCGTCACTAGAAAGTAAGCCCAATCTTACCTGACCCTTTGCCATCAAGCTGTTAGCGGATGTTAGCGGATGTGTGTAGCATGTTAGGGGATGTCTATAGCACATTAGGGGATATGTGTAGCTGCAGCTTAGTGGGTTCCGTTGTCTACTTTTATTTGAATGAGGGATTCTCAACGGGATATTAGGACATTAAATGTTTCTGGGAGATTTTTTGCTGTTGTGGGTCAAATGTAAACTAAGCTATTTGGTGAAATAAGGTAAGATGAAGTTGATTTCATACTCTGATTTTACTCTGAACAGCAGGATAACACAATTGGTCTGTCAGTCTGATTATAAGAGTGATGAATACATGACATTTAAACAGATCACAAAGTGGTTGATAACCATATGTAAAATCTGCAGTTTCTATGGCTTTAATTTGAACTTGAAGAGTTATCAGTCCAATGCCAATTTATATAACAACCTTTAGGAAATAAAAAACCTTCAAATGATGATTTCCCAAAGTATAATTCTCTAGTGGTGATAGGTTTCTTAATGTGTACCGCTGGAGCATTTATGTTTCTCAGCCTACTTGGCTGGCTGGATGAATTTCTCGGCCTTGGTTGTAACACAAATCCTTGAGGGTTGTTTTCCAGCTCCCCGTTATCGCTTTTGGCCCGACAGCTTGTTGTATCATATCTGCTAGTTCTCTCCTTCACCCTGGTTTCTTTCCTCAAGGCCACCACCTGGACGATATGAGGGAATTATCGCCTTTGTTGGTGTGAGTAGCCATAACTTCTGCTGCATTTCATCAAAAGCAGTGCTTGTCTGGGCTGTTACACTGAGGCCTTCGAGTTTCAGCTCTTGGCTTGTTTTTGAGTGATCTGTGAGTCTAAAGAACAACCTTCCTTTTTTTCTAGAATAATTACGGCACCATCGAAAGTGCTGACCTGAAGCGCTTCTCCTTCAGTTTTCCGGCCTTCTGGGGAGACCCCTCACATATGATACCAGGGGTGAAGGTTCAGTTCACCCTGTACAAGGAGAAGGTGAGTCTGTTGCAGCACAGCTGGAGAGGGGCTGACATCTTTGGTAGAAAATTAGAGAACAGGGAAGGAGGGCTGGAGAATCCCATGATGGGACTGTGGTCAACCCTTGGCTTGTTTGTCTGTATGTGTATTTCTGAATGTCTTTGCCCATGCAAGATACTGGGGAACGTTGATTGTGGATGTTGTAAGAGATGGGGTGAAACTGCCTATCAGCATCATATAGTACATATTGAACAGTAAAAAGCATGTGTTCCAGGTCCTGTATGGGTGGGGAATATCATCCATACTAATATCCAGTTATGCAGTTATAAGGGAAGTATATCGTTGTATATAGTTTTATTTAATAATTAGTCTTTTGTGGAATTTGTGGACCCCCCCACAACTGTCTTTCTCTAGAACATCTCTTCTTTTGGGTATCTACACTGCTCAAAAAAATTAAAGGAACACTTTGAAAACACCTGAGATCTCAATGGGGGAAAAAAAATCATGCTGGATATCTATACTGGTATGGACTGGGTAATGTGTTTGGAAGGAAAGAATGCCACATCATTTAATGGAATTGAAAATTATCAACCTACAGAGGGCTGAACTCAAAGGCGCCCCGAATATCAAAGTGGAAAAAATGATACGGCAGGCCAGACCATTTAGCCAAAATTTTATTGCAGCAACTCAAAATCGTACTCTGTAGTTTGTATGGCCCCCATACAAACTACATGCATGCTCCTAACGAGACTATGGATGATGTCGTGGGGGAGCTGCTCCCGGATCTGGAGCAGGGTATCACTGATCTGGACAGCCTGAGGTACAATCTGGCAGCGACGGATGGACCGAAACATAATGTCCCAGAGGTGTTTTATAGCAGGGGGCCTACACTTTTTCGGCTTTACTTTAAAATGACCAGGTCAAATGATCTATCTACATTAAAAATGCCATATATATTCAATTATATTATATATTAGATAATATACTGAGCATGCTTTATATATATAGTACAGTGACGTGCGGTGAGGTTTGTGGCAGGTGAAGCACTGTTTTTTTCAGAACAAAAAAGAATAAAATAAAATACGGAGTGCTATAGTGAACTTGATTTTCTTATTTTTAGCCAGCATACCAGCAGTAATTATCCCGTGGGCTCATGCACGGCCCCTTCAGTGAGGCAGAGGTACTGGCTGCCTCACCTCATGCTGTTTCATATCAGATCAGCAAGACTAAATTTGTTATACACATCTGCAAAATACATGAGCTATTCTATGGAAAGTGAGGACATATAATATAGGTGTGTGCAAACATGACATTCAGTTAGAAAGCAGAGGGCATTCTCGGCGCAGTCAGTGAGGGATCGCACGCTCTATCTGAACAGGAAATATGAAAATTCAGAGATTTTGATAAATATTTTAACGATTGGAATCATACAAACATTACACTCATAGCACGGAGCAGTAGACAAATATTTAATGCTTTTCATGATGACACCTGTCTCCCCTGACCACATGTCCCTGATTATGGCTAACTTGGTGTGGCTCCCCCAGTCATTTTTTATATCCCGTTTTAGTAGATCTAAATTGGAAGGCTAGCTGGGTTCCTTTGCTCGTTGGGGTTTTGCATTAGCTCGTAATACATTAGTGTTTTCTGCGTGGTGACCCTTGTGATCTTCAAGATACATCACAAGAGAAGGGATCTATGGTAACCTAAAGTTACAATGTTTTAATAAAGCAACAGCAGACTGGCTGCCCATTACATCAATCAAGTGGTGAATACGTAAGGCTGGATAGACGATAGGCTGGCATCTATATATTTTATATGTTGTGTGGTCTACATGGGCTGTCCGGGGTTCCTCGATGACTGGGTTGGGAAACACTGGTCTACCCTGTAGAGGTCTGTTAGGTCCTCCATGGATGTGCTTCCCCAGACCATCATTGGCCCACTACCAGACTGGTCACGCTGAACGATGTTACATGCAGCATAATGTTCTCCAGTGGCATGTGCTCTGGGTGAACCTGCTCTCATCTGTGAAAAGTACAGGGCACCAGTGGCCGACCTGCCAATTCTGGTCAGTCAAGCTCAACAGTGCCAGGCAGTGAGGGCGTTGGGCCCTCTGGCCACCCTAATGAAGTCATTCACACCAGTAGCCTGCTGGAGGTAATTTTGTAGGGCTCTAGCAGTGCTCCCTCTGTTCCTCGTTGCCCAGAGGAGCAGATACCGGTCCTGCTGATGGGTTACGACCTTCTATGGCCATATTCAGCTCTCCTAGAGTAACTGCCTGTCTCCTGGAATCTCCTCCATGCCCTTGAGACTGTGCTGGGAGACACAGCAAACCTTCTGGCAATGGCACGTATTTATGTGCCATCCTGGAGGAGTTGGAATACCTGTACAACCTCTGTAGGGTCCAGGTATCGCCTCATGCTACCAGTAGTGACACTGATCGTAGCCAATTGCAAAACAAGTTAAAAAGAAACTGTCCGAAAAGGTGAGGAGGGAAAAATGTCAGTGGCCCCCACCTGTTAAACCATTCCTGTTTTGGGGGTCGTCTCATTGTTGCCTCTCTAGTGCACCTGTTACTAATTTCATTAACACCAAAGCAGCTGAAACTGATTAACAACCACCTCTGCTACTTAATTGACCAGATAATTATCCCAGAAATTTCATTGACTTGATAATATACTCTGAATATAAAGTGTTTCTTTAATTTTTTGGAGCATATATGTATATTGATAGCTTCTAGGTATTCAGCAACCAACAATCTCCAAAGAAGTGTGTGTGTGTGTGTGTGTGTGTGTGTGTGTGTGTGTGTGTGTATATGTGTGTATATACATATACATATATATATACACACACACATACCTGCAGTTTTTTGTCTCTCATCTAATACAGTGTATGCATACACTGGGTATTGAAAGGCAGCTCAAATACAAATTAAGGAGAGTTCCTTACCCCCCTTTATACCCCCAAAGACCTTCCCCAACAAGGTATTGTGTATAGGTGTTGTGAGTGAATCTGCATGTAAAGGATGACCACCTGGAGTGTGAGGATCCTGAGGCAGGACGAAGCAGGACAGGACGGAGACTTGGGAGCTTATAGTGCGTTCCATTTGCCCTCGGATCTCATATTCCGAGTCGGATTCCGAATTTTAAAGCCGGAAGTGACGACTCCTGTTTCTCGGAGATCCGAGAAATATCTCGGAGTAGCCCAGAGTACCCCGAGTTCGGATTCAAGATGGCTGCTCAGTGATATTTACATTTTTAAGCGCTTTAAGCTGTGTACACCATACAGTGTTAAAGAAGTCGATAGATGTGTTGCTATGGTCACGTTATGCGTAAAATACCGCATTATGTGTCGTTTATCTACTGGCAATGCTAAGGAATTGTTTGGTCTATGTTGCAAACAAATGACTAATCGAACCATAGGTTTGCAGGATCTGCGACTCGAGCCGAAAAATTCTCATAGAAAGTGGAGATGCGTTAGGGTATGCCTAGCTTTAACTTGACTCCGAATTCTAGCTTCTGCGGCAAATGGAACGCATCCGACTCGGTTTTCCCCGAGTTTTTAGAGGATATGACATTATCTCGGCAAGCGAAACTCTGATCCCAAGGCAAATGAAACGCACCATTAATCACTTCTTTGATCTTATCACACGGGTGATGCCAAATGGAGCCCCAATTCTCCCTCTGGCTCCCTTATCAGGAATTGCTATCATTGTCTGTATTCAAATGATAAACCAAGAATGTTTGGGCATCTTTACTACTTTTCCTTACATAGCTTCTCTCTCAACCTGATCAGGCCTCAAGCTGAGGTCTCCTGCAGCAGTTGCAGTAGCAAGCTCGAAGCAAACTTCACCCTTACTCAAATATTTGTTGAAATTCTAGAAATTATTTAAAAGTGGGATCTTTAAGTTAAATGTTCATTAATAAGCTGAACAAAAAGAAACTGTGTACACGTACCAAGGTGGTTATACAACAAGCAAAGGAAAAGCGTTTGCTACCTTTTCTAAGCTTCCCTAAAAAGCATATCAGTATTATGATTGGCTGTTTCTTCAGAAAGCATATCACCTATCTGAAGTTCATCATTTATGATTGATTGTAGAGGCATACCAATAGTGATTGGCTTCTACTTTAAAAGGCACATCATTGGGGGCGTCTGTGGGCCCTTGAGCAAGGCCTTTAACCCCCAGCTCCCTGGGTGCCACATGAGGTGGCTGCCCTTCGCGGCGCAGCTTGCTCTCATGGTGAGCAAGATTGGGGAGGTGAGAAGAGACTTTTATTGATCCCCGAGGGGAAATTATCTGTTGGTGTAGTAGTAG
>JAODKN010016542.1:0-10091 GCA_026774425.1 Petrocephalus zakoni
CTATGCTCATTTTTATTATTTGAACCCCCGTCCCCCTTGGCCACCTGGTTTTGAATTATTCATGCTTGTCCGTGGTCAGTTCCCTGGGAGAGTCTGCGACACCCATGCTGGGCCGTGTTTTTGTTTATATATAAAAAAAAAAAATTTTGGCATCCAAGTTAAAAAAAAAAAAAATTACAGCTGAAGTATTCTATTCAGCTTTTGTTTTAAGCCATGTTTTTGAGCTGTTTTGCCGTCATTTGAGACTGACTTTCACCCCCTTAAAAGTACTCAATATAACTCCGGTTGTGCTGTAATGAGACAATGGTTTTTAAAGTGTTTTTTGGGGCCCAGCAGAGGTTAAACGTGTTTGGGACGGTGTCAGGGAGTTCATTCTAAGAGGCCTCCTTTCCTCTCTGCTTGACCAGATATGTTCCAAGCTCTCAAGTTCAAAGAGAAGCGTAATCCTGCACTTACTGAACAGTCTGGGCTCTTTTCAGTTTAGAGACACAAAGGGGGCAGGCAGGGGGTACAGGGGTATCTGACAGGTCTCCCCAACCCCCTTCCATGCGTTACCGCTACACACGCCATGTGCTTTGTGGTTGTGGTGAGTTGCCTTTGTGGCAAGATTGCATCCCATCTTTCCAAGGCAGCTGACTGTGTGCCTTTCTGTGATTCCCCCCAGTCTTGTGATTGATAGTGCTTTCATGAAAGACTAATTGTTAATATGTCGTTTAATGCCCCTGTTGGCTTGCACGCGGAAGCTGGCCCCCTTCTTCCCGCGGTGGGCCATCGCACGCGCACGCGCTGTGCGGCCACTCCGCGCGTTTTCCTTCGTCTTATAAGTAATTAATGTGAATTGAGGCTGAGGCCGGTGATTGATTTCTGTTACAGGCTCTGGACTTTGATTAGTTTTTGGTTATTTATTGCATGTGTCTTAGATGTATGGATTTGAGATCTGGGGGGGGGGGGTTGGTTGGAGCTGATTGGAAAGCTTTTTAATTAAATTACTTTGATTAAAAGAAATAGTTTTTACAGGGCTGCTTGAAAGCTTGCTTTTTAAAATTCATCTGTTGTTAGAACTACCTTTTTGTGTCTGTATGTATGAACTTACTGGGGCTTTTAGGAGCTACAGAAACGCCCGTGTATGCATCTCCCTCCCCCTCTCCCTCCTTTCCTATTTTTCTCCAGAACCTGAGCCCTCACTGTGTAGTCGGCCTACTTCTCTAAAGGGTGGCCTCCTGCTTGATTCCATTACTGCTGCCCAGATCAGAATTCTGTTCTGGGGATCGCTGCGCACAGAGACTCCCAGGCTTCCTGGCCTATTCCTCACGCAGGCAGCCCACAGCCTGTGGACTCATTTTGACCCCGTTAATCTGACAGGTAAAAAGGCAAAATGGGGTGGAACACCCCCTGGAAGTGACAGCTCTGATGTCGTGTGCCTTAATGCGGGGTGGGGGCGGCTGGAGAGTAACTTAGCGTTTGAGCCCCGGCCGGTTCCTGTGAGGGGTATCGGGTGGCCCCTCATCTAGTTGGATGTCTGCGGTCACCCAGACAACCGTCCGCATTGACTTTCTTCTCCCAGCCGTTACTCCAGGACAGAAAACTGGCCTCTACTTTCCCAGATTGTGACATCGGAGAAGCAAGAGACGGGAGGTAAAGTCATAGATGGAGCAAAATTGGGATAATTTTCTGCTTTTAAATGACCAGCTTCTTGGATTTCATTCACCGGCACACTGGACTGGAGACAAAGGCGGCCTCTTATGCCCCCCCCGCCCCAATCGGCTGGTCAGCTGTGAGGGTGATGGGATTGTGACTGGGTTTACAGGTTGCCTCGTTTGCTAAACGCCTGTTGGGTTCACTGTTGATGGAGCCCCGGGGCTCCAGCTGTCTGCATCCTGTCTTGAATAATAAGCAAGGCAAGGGGGGGGCGGGAATTTCCCCCAGTGTCCCTGTAATGGTCACTTTTTCAGTTTGTGGATTCCAGCTAGCCTCTAGGTTAAACAAAGGGCATATTTGCCGAATGGCAAGGACCTCGGGTGGACACGACCCTCCCGCTCTTTAGAGATGCTTTGATCCACACAACTTCGTGTTTGTTACTCCAATATCGTTTTTCGTCAGACAGATCATTCTGTTCAGTTTAGCAGTTTATCTGTGACCCCTTGACCACAGGTGGGGGAGGGGATTACGTATACCTCCTGGGCTGGGCGCCGTACCAAATGATTGTTCATATAAGCCAGTGTTTCTCAACCCGGTCCTATGGGACCCCCAGACAGTGTTTTTATTTTTTTCTCCCCCCTCAGCACCTAGCACACCTGTACTAGGTAATCGGTGTTTCTGATTGGCTGAGAGCTGGGAGGGAGCAAAATCCTGGCCTGTCCCCAAGGACTGGCTTGAGAAATGCCACCATAAACGCAGCCTTAAAGGTGTCTTGAGAAGAAGGCGAGGAAGCGTCCGGGCGGAGCACAGCTGTCACCCTTTGAAGGGCTTCTGGCACTCAAATCCGGTTACCAGCTATTTGGCGGCATTTATCAGTGGAGAAAATGTTTCCACGGTTATTACAGAGCCTGGATGCCGTGGTGAGGGAGGAGGAGGCAGGTAATGCCGTCTGGCAGGCCCTGGAGGTGGGGGAGCCCCCTGGAGCTTCGGTCCTCCTGTGTGAGATCCTGTCCCTTCGTAGGCCCGAGGTCCGGCAAGCCTCGTCCCTTTGGAAGTGGGTCTCTCATCTTGCCAGTGGTCAGGAGTCAGCTGATGTATCCCTTCTCATCCCTGGCCGGCAGGGACACTCTGTTAGGGGAATTAAGCTGTTTTATTTTCATTTCTTTTTCTAATTTAGAATCTCTCTTTTGTTCGGTCGTCTTTAAAACAGGTGGACCCCCCCCCCCCCCGGGCACCTATCGCCAGCGTGCTAAAAGGTAACGAAATATGTTCTTTTGCTCAGGCCCCCCGCGGACGATGATTATACTGGCGGGGGGGGGGGGTGCAGGGCAGGGACAATGGGCGCGTAGTCACTGGGAGAGGAATTTGCCCTCCGCCCCCACCTCGGGGCAGCTGGGGCTTTTGTGGTGACGGGACCGCAGACGGTGCCCCCCCCCCCTTTGAAGCCGTGGTGCCTCGCGGCATGTTCTGCTGGGGAGGGGGGACTCGCCAAGGTGACCCTATTTAAGGACGAGATGGAGATGTGGTGGGCAGGTTGGTGGTCCTTTTCCTTGTTGAAATCAGAAGGTGGGTTTTGTTTATTTCTTTTTTTTGGGGGGGGGCTGGTTGCAAGGGGTGTGCCTACTGGCACACACCTATCCAACACTAAATTAAACCATTTTTGTGGGAAAACGGGGTCAGACAGTCCCGGGAGCACTTGAGGGTTAAGCGCTTTTCACTCTGCTGACCCTGGGATGTGACCCAACACCCTTCAGATCGCCGTGCCTGAACCTGCTGTGCCGCACGGTGTAGCGATCAGGCCGTGCCCCCAACCCCGAACGCAGCTCTGGCATGTGCAGATAGGCTTGTGACATTGATCATCATCGAGCAGGACATTGGCGGCAGTGTCGGCCGCGTCCCCTTCACGCGCAGGCCGCGATTCATCAGCAACGGCAGCGACCGAAGAGGAATCGGTGTGGAGGAATAAAGTGCGCTGTGTGCGTGGTGACGGCACGCGGCCATTTTACCGGAAAGCGTAAAAATCTACTACCTGTAATGACCTGTAATGAGGCCTGTGCTGTTCTGGTCCCAGCAGGGAAGAGGGATGGTCTTATACGACGCTCGGTTAATTGTGTTTTTGAATGCAGTCTGGTTGTTAACACTGTCCTGGGGGGGGGCGAGGTAGGGAGGGGGTACTGAGAGCGGTTACCTAGCCAAGGACAGCAAGAGGCAGAGGACTTTGGCTGCCGATGTCCCCAAGCATACGCGGCGTTATCTCTTAGCTATTTATGTAAGGCTTCCATGATGCCATGGGTGAGGTCACTAGTTAACGAAGTGCACAGGTTCTCGTCCTATTATGGCGACATTTACAAAAGAGATACCGGGTGGCGCAGTGGTTAAAGTTCAGAGTGGCCTTCCCTGAGGGGGTGTCTCCTACCGGCGTCCGGCCTCTGGCCATCGATCGGACCACGGACTTTCAGATGGCACACCGTTTTGCGATGAGCGCCGGCCCCCGCACCCCAGACACTGTAGGCAGTTTAACGGCGCCCCGGTGATCTATCAGCTTATGGATTTCCTGGGACCGAGCCGGGGATGCTCTGCGGAGGTCGTCCGGCGTCCTTCCTGTTTGTCTTTGCAACTGCGGGCTGCTGTTATTGGGGATGCACTTTTAAACCATGGTGTAATGCTGCATGTGTATGGGAATGGTTCTGTCCCCCGCCCCCCCACTCCCCCAGTGCAAACGGCCCGGCCCAGAACAGATGGTGCCCCCAGCTCGTCCACGAGTCCCGAGGAGACTGCGCTGAATATTGCCGTAATGCCCCAACTTGCCTAGACTTAGGACTTGAGCTCGGGGGATGAAGGGTTTATGGGCGTTTCTGCAGTTTATTGCGGTGCTTTTGTAGGGTGGGAGGGGGGGGCAGTCTGGGCCTCCTTGGGGCCCCGGGAGGGGTGTGGGGAGTGTGAAGGCCAGCCCCGGGTCCAGGGGGCCTGTCCTCTTTGATTTGGCTCACGCAGACTTTCCGCTCCTGGTTTCAGATCCTTTCATTCAGTTTCTGTTTCTTCGCGTTTCTGATCTCTGCAGATGAGTGGCGCTTGGCATTAGGGTGCTTTGAAGCTTCTCTGTGTTCTTCACCAGCCCGCTGAGGGACAGCCCCCAGGCTGTGCGCAGAATGGCTTTCCACTGGAGCACCCCCCCCAATGCCACAGACATGGTACTGCAGTTCACTTCGCCCCAGCATCCCGCGCCTGTCCGGTGTTTGTGACATGCTTACAGCTACTAGCCTCCAAGCCATTCAGATATTTCGGCAAAAATGGCTCCCGCCCCAATTTCCAAACTTTGCATCAGTTTAAAACATGGCAGTGGATCGGATCACAGTCAGTGGTTGTGAACAGAAAATCCTGACCGTGGATGAGGATCTGGCTTGGGGTAGCTTCTTGTGTTTTTGGGTAGCTGATGCTTAAGCGGAGAGATTCATTTAAGTTCCCCCCCACCCCCCTGCCAACAGGAAGTAATAATACACCACTGAAGAGTGAGGCCTGCTGGGAAAAAGGCTTTGGGGGCGGGGCATCTGCCTTCTCCTTACCTCCTTCCCTCAGAATGACACGGGCGTACACCTCCCTCCCCTCTGCTCTCCTCCTCGGCCTCTCCTGCTCCTCTCGCTCCTCTTTCTGCTCCTCCCCTCCTGGGTCGGCCTGCTCTGTTGGCATTACAGGTACTCCTATTGCCAGAGTAACTCCCCCCCCCCCCCCCCCCCCCCGCGGGCCCCCGGGGGGGCCCCACGCCACCCCCCCCCGCCCGGTGCGGCCTGCTATTTTGTCTTTACAGGTAACCCTTTTGCCATCGTACCTCCCCCCCCCCCCCCCCCCGATGGTCCCGCAGAGGGCACCATCTGCCTGCCCACACATGCTCTGGCATCGATTCTAAAGCCTGGTATCAGCAGGGGAGGGGGACACTCTTCTTGTCAGACGGCAGAAGAATACAGAGAGATGTTCCTATCGTGCCGATAATGGGCGTCACATGTGACGGGAGTCTCCTTGTGTTTTTGCTGGCTAATTGTTGCTGTCGTGTGGAGAAACCCGGGACCCCCGGTGGCCCTGGTAATGCCGCCCCCCCCTCCCCGGCAGGCAGGCTGCCTGCCAAGCTCGGCGCGGCCCAGTGGATCCGGACTGCAGGAGGAACCCTGGGAATGAGCGTCTGACACAGTCGCACTGACGGATTCGGTTAAATTGGACGGGGAAGAGCCATCCGTGTTTTTTTTTACCAGCGCCTCTCCCGGCCGCGCCATGATACAGGCAGACGCCGCATTTTCCGGATCCTTCCCTCTCAGCCACCGGCTTTGTTCACCCGGCCGTCTTTAGGGCAGGACGCAGAACAGAAAGACCTCGGGTTACTTCCTGTCGTCTACAGTTTCAGCTGTCAGTCAGAGACTCCACCCCCTCCATTGAGAAGTGGCTGCTGGCGGTCCTGGGGAGGGGGGGGGGGCTGTGAGGTCGAGAACAGAAGGCATTAATTCCCAGCATCAGCGACGCACCTGCCAAGGGGGCTTTAGGCCGTTAGTTGGAGGAAAGGGGTCAATTTAGGCGGCGAGGGAGGTGTGTGAGAAATGTGAGCGGGAGGGGCCACACTCGTTAGCGTGGTCCATGGGATTAGGGTGGAATTTCAAAGGCGGACCCTCATTGGAAACGGGTCAGCTCTCTGCCTGCCCTGGGGGGCTTTGGGAGTGGGGGTTGGCAATGCCCTCACATCTCAGATTAAGAGTAAGTGAGTAACCCGAGAGCCTGGAATGTATAGGTCGCCCCCCTCCAGCACATATGGCTGTTCTCGCCGCTGTCACTCTGTAGGAGGGCGGGGGGGGGTGGGGGGTGATCCGCCATGAGACTGGAGACCAGGATTCTAATGATGCTCCTGCTGTTTGTGATGGTGAGTCCCTCTGAGGGGGTCAGTGGCTGTGGCCACTTATCTTCTGGGAGCCTCCTTCTTCATGGATCATAAATGTAGCTTTTACAGAGCCTTGTTTAATTTGCCAGATGTTTGCACCTCTGGATGTGTGGTATTGGTGACCCCAGTGCCGACGGGCAGTAGCGGCAGGACCCAGGAACCCGGCTGGAATTGGATTTCAGAAACGTGCCAAAGTCTGATGTGGTCCTGCAGCTTTTAATCTGCATGGATGAAATGTAGTAAAGTGCTGCTGTGCAAGAGACGGCGAGGTGGTTCTCCCAGTAGGTTACCTCTATTTGTGCTGAAACAGCCGCCCCCCTCCCCAAGCCACCGGGGAAGGAAGTGGCTTTGAGAGGCGCCCGGCCTGTATTGTTTTACAGGATGTGTGTTGATAACCTTTAGTGTAGGAGAGGGAGATGTCAGACGCTTACAGTCACACTGGACTCGTGGTCATGTCTCTGCCTCCTTGTCCTCATGCTTCCCATGGGGGCCACCCCCCGGGACTTGGGCAGACCTGCACACTCGCTGTGTATCCTGGGGGAGGAAATGCAGGCTACTTAACTGCGTGTCGCTGCGGCTGAGCTTAATCTCGTCCGGCACATCTTTAATCTTTAAATCAGCGTTAGCTCCAGACACCCCCCGACCCCCCCCCATGCTTCGAGTGGAGCAGATCGGGCGCCGATTTCCTGTCGGGGGGGAGGTCTCCAGGGCTGTATGTTCGGGAAGATTTCCCTGGTTGTGATTTCGTTGGGTGGCGGTTGTCCAGAGGGCGGCAACCGCCTACTTTTGGCGAATGACGACAAAATAAATAGTCGTGGAAGGTCGATGGCCCTGTCCCCGCGTCCCCGTGACCTGTGTGATGGCGTGACTGGGCTACGGGCGTAGAGGACGGCGCCTGGTGGAGGAGCCTGGGTGCTGGCCAGGCGAGACCAAACAGGAAGGGATTATGTAAGAGGTCAGGTAGAGGTGCTGTCAGTGTTTAAGAACACAGTGTCTTGGTCCTTAGGCGGGGGGGAGGTTGCCATGTTTGCAGGCGCTTATCAGGGGTGTTTTAATGTATGACCTGTAAGCTGGAGGTCAGAGTGCCCCCCCTTTTCTGGAATGTTACTGAGGTTTATCTCTGTTACTGCAGGCATTTCTGATGGTGAGGCCTGTGGGTGTGCCCCCCCCGCTGGCGGGGGGACTGGTGGTGATGTTGGAAAAAGTGCAAACTGAGCCATGTGACGGGGGGATTTCCCATGAGCACTGAGCTTAGGGGGGCTGTGAGAGGATGGTCTGGCGGCCGCTCTTGGGTGGCGGGGGGCTCGCGGCGGTTTTGAGCGACACCGGCGACGAGGCTCATGTGGTCCGAATAACCCCGAGCGATTTACGGCCACGTGACGCTCCTCCTGGAAAGGCTGCACCGCAGCAGTATACAAACCCCAATGAAAATAGCCATTACCCCTTGCTAACTTATTCTGCAGTATCTGCCTTTGCTATTGGATGCCGGTTCTACAGTATCTGTGTTGCTATTGGCCAGAGGTTCTGCTGCATCTGCGCTGCTATTGAATGTTGTCCGGCTGGCGAGGGGGCGGAGAGCACGACAGCCCGGTGCTTTGCCTCTCTGCCAGCTGGTGAGCCGTCATTAGCGGGATGAGAATAGCTGACACTCGAACCCACAGCAGAATGGGGGGGGGGGGGTCTGGCCAGGTGATGATCAGGATAAGCTGAGCTTCAGTCACGTCGAAGCTGAGTTTAGTTCGCACCCTGGATTCCGTCTCGCCCCATGCGGTCAGCTTGGCACCAATCGCCTCCTCTGCACCTCCTCTGCAGCTTCCTCATCGGCGGCCGCATCTCGCCATCGCCACCGCCCCCCGCCCACTTTCGCATCAGCCGCCGCGCCGCACGGCTTCCTCGCCGCCCCCTCTGTTTTTATCACTCCTGGTTTGCCTAGGTTCCTCTTTCTTGTGCTTTTTCTGCACAGTATCTCATGGTCGCTCCCTCGATGTGTTAAAATACCAGTATAATAAGAGACTGGGAAACAAAGGCAACACTGTTCCTGTTCCCCCACACCTGCAGGTCCTGTTCCTGCTACCGCACGCCCGCGGGTTGTTCCTTGTCCCCTGTACCGTGAGCCGGTGGGTCCTATCCCATCCCATCCGGCCCCGTCCCCTGTACCGCTCGCCCGCGGGTCCTATGCCATCCCATCCCGTCCCGTCCCGCGTTGTGTACCGCGCGCCCGCGGGTCCTGTTCCCCCTCCCTCTTGCACATGGATCCAGTTCCCCCCTGGGCCTCATCGCCGTGCTGCACCACATTTCCTCCTGCAGACATTTATTGCGTATTTCCCTCCTCGCCCCCGCGGCGGTTTCCTCCCAGGGGAGGAAGTCGTGCATTGTATGAGGCCGGGGGAGGGTGGATAGAGGGAAAGTGATGTCCTGTCAGCTGTGAAGGTTCACAACGCACAAGCTGCCCCCCACCCCAATAGTAACAGTAATACTGTGTGGCCCTCTTTCCGAGTGCTGTCAGTGTGTGTGTGTATGTGTGCGCGTGTGTACGTGTATGTGTGTGTGTCTCGCTGTAACAGCCTTTTAACTCGTCCCTGGATTCCCCCGGGTGCCCTGAATGATGATTGGTGGGCGGACACCAGATGTCACTTAACCAACAAATGAATTTTTGTTCCCCCCACTAGAGGCGGTCCCCTGGGGGCAGCACCACCTCCTTCCTGGCACCCCAGCCAATTGGGCCTTCTCTGGCCTGGTGGGGGTGCGAGGTCTTGTGCTAATTGGACTCGTTAGCAGGCATGCTAAGTGTCCCGCCATGTCATACAGCCGCTTTGCAAATTGGGCTTAACAGTGCGTTGGTAATGTAGATGGGGGCCGTTGCTGGCCCCAGACCGTTAATGAGCACTCCATTCTCGTGTGACTCTCCCTGACCCCCGTCACCTGTCAGGACCATCCTGTGGGGAGACGGGCTCACCCTGTCCTGCTATTTCCTCTTCCAGGCTGTAGTATTCGGTCATTGTGGCTAAAGCCCCCCCCACCCCGCTTCACTCTGTGCTGCTTCTCTCATCCAGAACTTCGCATCTTCCATCCTAGGCTTCAGGCTTCTCGCTGACCTATTTGTTGTTGTGAGAGTTTTGCTGATTTTTGCTTTCTCCAGTTTTGCCGACAGTTCATCTCTCTGTTCAAAGGTCCAACAACGTAGCCTCACGCTCTCAGCCCTTCAGTAGTGCCACTTGTCCAGGCAGTAGTATCCCTTATCTGCTCTGTGTCTCTGGGTGTTTATGTCCTGTATATATGCATGGAAGAGGGCGCCTGTGCTTGGGGTCTGCATGTGATCTGGGGAATGCTGCTAGGCCTGCGGGAAGGCACGACACTCATCGCCGTGGAAACGCGCCCAACGTGGGATCGTGGAGTGCTTGAAGGAGGCGAGTCAGTGACGAGGGAAGAGCGTCCCCTACAGGGCAGGACCTGAAATATCGGTCAAGCTGGATGAGCAGAAGTGGTTGGTGGAAGTAGTGACGGGGGGGGGGCAGTCTGCTGATCTGTGCTGCAG
>JAODKN010016543.1:0-10079 GCA_026774425.1 Petrocephalus zakoni
TTAATTAACGATCAATCTTAAGTGCTCGATAACGAACTACTTAGCGCAACGATGCTTTTGGGAAACCCACCCCAGAATAGTATCAAACTTTCGGCAGTGGAGGGAAATAGCAAAGGAGGGTGTTTTGCATAAGAAAAACAATAAAGCAATAAAGCACTGTTATTAAACATACCGGCATGGTTTTGCATACAATATTAAGATATGTAACTAAAAGAGGAAATATGTTGCTTTTCAATTTTCTGGGTGGTGGATGTTGTTGCAATAAACACATATAGAGCCCCCACTAGACTTTCATGCATTGAGATTATGGAAAAGAATCTGATTCAGTCCCTGTAGACAGGCCACATGAAATGAACCATCCATAGTACAGGGACTTGGCTGGGTCCAGAACCATGGCCAGCTCAGATCCTGGGACTGGTCCAGCATTGTGAACAACTTCACAATCCATGAAGTACTGAGTCCCATTATACATGTCCGTTAAAATTATGCCTCCTTCATACGACATTTGCATAATTTCATGAAATGTCCTCACTCTGCCAGAAAATGCAGGTAAGGTACTAGAGCCTCAACCCCATACTGAGTGCTCGAAAAAGGTTGAGGGGTCTCTCTTAGAAAAAAGATCATAACTCTCAGATTTGGCACAGTGGAGCAGTATACAGGGAGAAATATACCTGCCTTCTGATGAGTCACAATTGTTCTCAGATAAATACCAGGAACAGGTGTGGCTCATCAGAAGCCAGGTGGAATAGAAAACCTACTGGACAGTTGCAGGACCGGAGTTGGAGACCCCGGAGTTGGAGACACAACATCATTAAGAGTACTTTAAGAATAGTTTTTGGAAAAGTATTGATATATGAAAATGCATGTTAGCAGACCTTCAGATTTTCTTTAATTTGTAAATGTGTATGAGTCACTGTTTACGTCTAAATCTGCGCACATAGTTATGTTATTTATTCAGCATCCGGTTTTAAAATGATTCATTAGTGCTGTTGCTGGAAAGAGTTCCACTAGAATGGTAGAAGCCATTAATCTACTGTCACCCCACCCCAATTGGTACACTGACCTAGCAACACAAGAAAATTATTATAATGCCCCAATGTCTTACTCTCTCATTATCTGTGCACCAGGTTGTGCTCAGGGAGTGTAATGAGGGAGCCAACAGTGTCACAGAGTTGTGTTAGCAACAGATCTTGAGTCTTCCACACTGTATTATAATCCTTGGGTCAGTGTTTTGAAGCTATGGCTGATCACTATCTGTTCTTCGGGCACACGACGGCCATATCTCTGCCACGTGCAACAAGGCACAACACAAGATGTGATTAACAAATCATCTTGTTTCTTTTGTTTAGAACTGACACACATAAGGGTCTTAATGAACCTTATAGAAGATTTCTGCTGCGTTCCTCCAACTCTTCCTGCAAAATCACCCTGCACACAGGAGTCAGTTATCTCTGTGAAGCAAGACTTATCTTTCTGCTGGAGCTGGGTTTGCGTCTTAAAACGAGGATTGAATCTATGAAGACTTGCAGGGAAACAAGAATTACTACAGGGCACCAAAGCCCGCAGAGAAGGCCCTGGAGCTTTGATAAGCATTAATGAAGACATTGAAGCATATCCTCAGATAAATGCCTTTTTTAACTCCTGGAGACTGGAAGCTCTTGCAGCTGATGTGTAATGGTGGCTTCAGATCCAGGCTACACTGGCAATCATTTTGGATGGAACACTCCAGAGCTGTGATGCATGTTTGAACAATAGTGAACACTTCAAAGGCTGGCATGAATCAAGGCCAACACAGACAAGTTGGTGGTAAATATAAACAATGTCTTGAAAAAGTATTCAGGCCTCAAAACTATTTTCTTGAATCCAATTCTAAATTTGTATTAAAGAGGTGATCTACAAAACAATGCACATCATGGAAAACCAAATGAGACAATGTTAAACATATTTACTATAAGTTTAAATTCTAAATTGCCAGATGAAAATAGTATTCTTGCCCTTTGTCAATATGTATAACTTTGCTCGTGCGTGGTGTATTCCCTTACCAACTTGTTTTTTGTAGAGGGATTCCATCTTGGAAATGGTTGTTAGTTACTTAATTAGTTAGTTAGTTGCCCAACATGAATCAGGCAATATTATTATAGAGGTGCAGATATTACAGACATATTAGAATAGAGAACCATCCCAAATGCACTGAACATACCTCTGAGCTCATACAAAAGTGCAAAAATATCCCTAGGTCAGGCTGCTCTCCCTGAAAAGAAGGGCATTCATCAGAGAGGCTACTGTGATGCCAATGGTCACTCTGTCTGGCTAAAATCAGTGACTATGATTGGAGGTGATGTTCACAGCTCCAAAATGTTCAAGGCACTCTAAAAAATGGCTTTTATGGCAGCATGTGGCAAGGAAGAAGCCCTGGCTGAAAAATGTGTACTTTCCTTAAGGAATTTGCAAAGAAAGTCGTCTGATGAGACTAAGATGGAATTTTTTGGCTTGGACACTAAATGGTAATCTAACGCTGCACATCAATGGGTGACCCCCCTTTAAAATGCTTGCTGTAAGGAGCTTTTCAGCACCAGGGACTGGCAATCAGGTGAGGACTGATGGGAAGACACGACACAAAGAGATCCTGGGGAAAAAGCTGCTCCCATGGGCCCAAAAGCTTCAGCTAGCCTGGACATTGGTCTTTCAGCAGGCCAATGAGCCACTGTCACAGAAACAATGGAACAATGGCTCAAGCAAGTATTCATACAAACACTATACACATATTATGTGCATATTTTCTCAGAAAAAAAAACAATTTAACATTACAACATACAAGCTTTTAGACACAATAAAAACTAACAAGAATTTCTTCTGTTTTCAAAAAAGTCACTTGCAGAATGGCTTGAAGAGCACCGCTTCAGTTCCCAAACCTCCCTTCAGATGCACCACAGCCAAATATTACATGTATTTCGTAAATTTCACCCACAGCTCACGTAAACAACTAAATTACTTTGAAAAGTCAATGAGATATCAGTTAGCCAAAGTCATTGGTCGAAAAATGCATGTGTGTATTAAATGGTTACAGCAGATACTGTACTGGGGTGAATTTAGGAGAGGTGTTGCAATGCCTAGTAAGCTAATACACTTTGCTGGGTGATTTTCATCTAAAATTGGATGGGTGATTTTAAAATGAGTATTTTTTAAATTATGACAATCACGTGTTACATTTTACATAAAGGCCCTACATTACGATTAAAGATTCAATGGTTTTATTGTCATTCCTATACATCAACACACTGTAAATGTCGATGTACTGTATAGAGAATAATCTGTATTCGGTGATATGTCTGCCAAGCTTCTCCAGTAGGTATTACAGTAGTTATGGTTATAGTGGGGATGTTATAATGGTTTAGTAAATAACACTGATGCCCACCCTCTCCAGGAATGAGGTTTGAATATTGTCATTTCTGTATAGCCTTCATATTCCCTCCATTCTGCGCAGCCCAGAAACGTGCAACTAGGTGAATAAAATAAAGCGTAAGGAACAGCTCTTACCCTAGAGCTGTTATCAAACTGAACTCTGGGAAGCACATCTCTCTTCACCCTTAGCACTTCCCTCCCTTGCCGGCACCAATGCAAATCGCAGACGATGCTGATTTCCAGATGTGCAATATTTATTCCACAAGTGCAATATATTGCAGATATGCAATATTTGTCACATCACTTGTTTGTACAGTATATATTCGTCTATTTATTATTACTCTATTTTATTTCTTAGCTATTAACTGTTTTATTTATATTTAGTCTTATATTTCTCTTCCTTAATAGTTAACTATGTGCACAAGCATTGATCCCTGAAAATGCACAGAAAATGTTTCCCTAACCTATATAAAGCCATTTTAGATTTATTCCTGGCCCGGGAGTGAGGTAGGACTCATATAGTTCAGGCTAAGTTTTAAGTATGATGGCTGTCATCCACTGCCCTGATGGAGTTATGGAGAAATGGCAAGTACCCCCCTAGTATCTCATGCTTCTGCCTCTTACATACTTGTACAGAACTGACTGGCTGCCAGTATTAAATGCACATTAAATCACATTGCTGCTCCAACCAACAAGGCAACTTGCCGTGTTCCAAAGAGGCCAAGGAGTCTGACTTATAGGTTGATCAATCAAAAAACCTACAGAAGTATTTCATCTGTCAACAAACAGTCGCAAAAATGATGACAGCATATACCAAATACAGAGGAACTGAATAAGCCATAAAAACAATGGCCACAAGTCAAAGCTGACCAAAGATAGATAACCCAATATTTACTAAATACCACAAAAGCATGACCTTGAAAATAATAAATAAATGTAACTGAAATTCTGCGGTCCGTTCTCAAGAAAAACTGAAGGTTGTGAGTTTCTCAAAATTCGAATTGATGGAAAGGCTAGCATTCAGAAAACACTTGCACCCAAGCCATGGCTCAAAACCTGGCAAAAAGAGGCCAAAAAACAAACTCTCAAGCGATGGAAAAAAGTTATATGATCTGATGAGTCATTGTTTACCCTTTTTCCTACATTCAGACAGGTTTATGTTTGGAAAAAGCCAAAGGATGCTGTTAATCCACAACATATGTTGGTATGGGTAGCTGTCTTGTGGGAGTCGTTAAGTCTGATGATCGCTCAAGAATGGTCATAAAACAGGAATATGAGACAATTTTACAGCACCAGGTGCAGTGTATAGTGGAAACACTGTTCCCTCATGGTGTTCCCGCATTCCAGGATGATAATGCCCCCATGCACACTGCTAAAAAAAAAATTAGTGGTTTCATGAACACCAAGATTAATTTAACTTCCATGTTCTCTCCAACATCATTTGACCATTGATGATCACAAGTTCTAGGGTGCAGAGTGGTGAGTTGATTTCCACTTTGTTCATCACTCATTGACCCGGTCTTGAGGAATTGAGGAAGCCCACTGCACACAGATAACGACTTACATAACAGAATTCTAAGAAGAACCAAAGCTGGACTAACAGGGTGACATATCAGTATATTATATTCTTGGTATATTAATATACATTATATTGTTTTGTTAACATAGTGCTTATTTCATTTGACATAATACTGTCAGAGTGTTAGGGGTACAGGTGACTTATACCTAGCATACCCCATGCAAAATCAAGAGTGTTGTTTTACCATTAACGACAGTTCCATATATTATCGTAGTCTTCATGGACAAATGCACATCATTTGTGTGAATGAAATGCATTGTAAGATATGAATAAAGACTGGATTATTTATAAAGTACAGTACATGAATAATTATATACATTTTTGTGTGTATATAAATGGGCGCATGAGTGTAATTTTGTTTTTCTTGTAGACTGATACACAATTTTTTACCTTTCTAAATATGTTGCTGAAGCATTTCACTTTGCACAGCCACCTTTTGGATGTCATATCCAGTGACTAATATGAGTCTTTTTAACCAAATAATAAAATACAATGAAACTCCAGTAGCTCTGAAACGAAAATGTGATACATTAGTTTAGAGCTATTTATGAAAACCCCTAACACAAACAAAAATCGTAGTGATTTTGTCATAAGTTAAATAAATCCAAATAAAACATTTCACATGTTCTTAACAATGCTGCTGTTTGGACCCTTAAATATCATCCAGCTCTGGCGCACTGACCTGTCTGTGCTGTCAGCGTTATCATGTACAGTATCATGGTAAATGGGAGCCACCTAGTGGTGGGATTAAACAGCACAATCTATTCAGGTTTTTCGTATTTATTAGTTGTGTACAGTTTATGTTATGTATGTTATGTTAATTTTGTTACATTTACAATATCAAGAACCATTTATATGTAGGAAAAAAATTTAAATATGAGTGGTAGATAATTAAATTAAGTTGCCTTTTCATCAGTCACAGTCTGATGCCTCACTGGCCCTAAGATGCAGGAGGTCTCCTGCTCTTAATTGTGGTAAATTTTAAGTCTAGCAATCACCCAATCACATTTCCAGGAGCCACAGACACACCCAGGATTGATTGTTTCTCCATCATAGGGCAAACACTATGGGAAATGTAGTGACACCAAAGCAGCTAACCACAAATGGATTTCGGGATTAAACTGGACCCCCATAAATACTACCCAGAAAGATTTGGGATGGAATTCAAACCTCCAGCTGTGGGGTAGTGAGGCCATAGTGCTACTCACCGAGCCATCTGTGAGTTTTAAATTCGTCCTTAATCACCTCACTATCTACTGCTCTGAATATTTCTCATATCTGAAAAAATACTTTTTAAAAGCAACCTCAATTCCTTTCTTGCCATCTTTTACTGCCTACAATGAAAAAATATTTAATGTCACATTTTTCTAATAAAATATCCGGATAACATATAACATCTTATTTAATACAAAGTATTTATATCAAGTCTAATCATTTCTTTTTGTTTATAACACACATTTGTTTTTTTTTTATTAAAATAACCCTATGACTAGAATACAATTAGCACGTTCAATGGGTTTTTAAAGATATCCAGTTAAAATTAAGTACATGACAATTTTTAATGATTCTCCAAATATAATGATTGCAACCATATTTCTTATGACCATAAAACTATAAAAGCATAAAATTTACTTGAAAAGTATCTTATCTGATCAGATAAAAAAAGTGAGCGCCAAATCCCAAACTGTAGATATAACATTAAAAAAGTTCCACCCATAAGAGATGTAGAGCCATTAAACATGCAGACGCTGGAGAAACAGCGTGAGAGCTCGGTTAAGGTCCAGCTAGGTATGAAAGCACCCCGCTGAATGCCGCTGACATTCAGGGCCCACTGACATACGGCAAACCCAGAGCCGTCTGGTCTGGCCGCATGGTGTCACAGCGGGTTTCCATCATGGCTGGGAGGATGAAGCCTTCAAAGTGCAACTTCATTTGCCATATTTCTCTCTCCCTTTCTCAGTTTAATGTGGGTGACAGTGTGTGCCCGTGTGTGCTTCTAACAGGTTACATTCTTTAGGCCATATTAACACAACAGCTATGATTACGCACAGTGTCCACAACTGGATAAGAATGAAAATAATCAAACATACTCTAAGCAGAAAACAGAAAAGCTTCTCTTCCAACAGAATACGTCATTAAACGTTAAGTCAATAAAACCTGCCAATTTCCAAAAACCTAGCTGTCATTAACTGATCAATTGAGAAACTAAAATCATAAACAAAAACAGACAAACTTTTTTAAATTAGATTTCGCACTGTAAAAATACACAAAATGCTCACCTGGTCATTATTTTTAGTTTATTTCTGAACCTAATGAAAACAATACTAATAAAATGTGCTGTTGTAACTTCAGGCAGAACCTGATGAGTTAAAATCATATACTCATAAACTGAATTAAAGCTATCGGGGTTGTCTCAAAAGACTGTCAACAGAGCAAAGATCCCATAGAGGAGCATGCAAGGATAAGCTATCAGCAGCTGCTGGCCCTCCATGGCCAGTGTGGCTATGAAGATCTTTGAGGCGGCCAGACTGCACCAACCAATTATGAAGAGCGCCAGCACAACTCCCACAATGCCCCTGAAAGAAAACACAGTGATATTATTGCCAATCCCTAGAACGAGACCCAATACACATGGATTCAATTTAGACCTAAAACGGCAGAAAATATTGCGGCAGCAATTCTATCCTTCAGTTTGACTGCCTTCCATTATTGCCCTTAGCAGAGCAGTGTATTATAAGCACCCTGAGCTGTACAGTGTACTGTAGCACTTTAGCATAAATAATACTGTTTACTACAATTACAAAGAGGCAGAAGTACAAAATATAGTAAGCTAAAGGTCACATAGAAGCTCAAAGTCTGCCATGAAAAACTCAAGGTGTAAAATATGAGGGTCTAAATGTGGGTAAACAGCCAAAGAAAGATTTATTTTCATTTTAAATTAAAATTTCATTTAAATTGCACAGAAAGAAAGAAGAGCTAAGTCTGATTTTTTCGTGTTCTTTGACTTTCATGTTTCATGCAGAAGCTGAGGGCTGAACTCATGAGTCTGATCCTACAAGAGAGACAGAGTAGTGGATTTACAAGTCACAGAAGGTGCACAGGTGCTTGATAACTTACTGCAAGGTGAAGAACACGGCAAAAGCTGACAGGCCCACCATGGGCAGGAGGCAATAGCCCAGCACACTGGCCACACAGCCATAGGACACAGATACATCACTCATCATGTTCAGCAGGGTGCATACACCCCCACAGCCAATTGCGCTGATCCCATACACAAAGCCGAAATGGGACTTCCCTGCCTAGACAGAAGGATACACCTATACACACACATATTTAAAAAACACACATACACTGACACTAGGGGTGTCAATCATGACAATGATCAAACACTTCATTGATTCAAATCGATATATCGATTGTTAAGGCCATAATATGATTTAATTGATGTTAATTAACAAAAAGCAATTCAAATAATTAAACTGTGAAGATATGCCAAAATACTGCTGAAAAATAATCAGTAAAAAACTTTCTTACACTATCTAAAGATTCACCTTAATAGAGAGTAGACCGATACATTACAGTGCATTTTTTGTATACTACTACACCTGTGTTCTTTTGTTTTCAGAGAGCTTTACATATCCAGAAATAATAATTTGTTGTTAAAGTACAAATACAAGATGTAATGCATCTTGCGCAGATATTTTTGTGTTTTTCTGGCATGTATAGTTTTTTTTCTTTAATTCAAAAATATTCCATTAAAATCAGCTTATGTCTCACTGTATTGAAAATATGAATCATGTATTACTAAATCGAACTGAATCGTACATGGATACATGGAAATAGCCACATGTACAGAAACATTTATATACAGTGCACATATTCATAAACATTCATAAACTAATACATGCAACATGACAAATAGGGATGAAAAGAAATGATGCTAACCTGTCTGAGCTATTTTTACTTTGTTCATATGTAGAGAGGGGGTAAAGACAGAGCCAGTGATGGAAAGATGTAGCTAAACACAAAATGAAAAACCTGCACGCCAGAAATACAGGTACTGGTCATACAGTACTGGTTAACAGGCTGCCAAAGAAAATTTAGTTTTTAATATGATCATGTTGCTTTAAATGTATGTAAATGTATTTTATGTCTGTATGCCTGGTGTTCCCTGAGGACTGGCTTGAGAAAGACTGGTCCCTCTCATGACAGGTGTGTGATGTGGTACTTTGTTATTTGTTATTTGTTTAATTGTGCATAATGCAAACCCTTCTTTTCGGGATGCAAAGCAATGGAATGATAGTTTTACTTTTAATTATGTAACATTCTCTTCGCGACACTCACTAAAAAGCAATGACTTTTGTGCATTGCATTTCCACATAGCACGGTTTCTGCCTGCTGCACTGTAAAACAATAAGTTGCGATGATTGTTTTTCCGTATATGCCGAAGTCGTTTTTGCATTTCATGGTGTCACGAATTCCACTCCCCAGTATTTATGTTCTAAATTATGATTTTACAACTGTGTTAGGATAGGTAAGTGACTTAGGCTAGGGTGTGTTTCAATTCATACCAAAATTTGGGTTACATTTCTGTCGCAGGAACGGAACTGTGTCGTAAAACAAGGACTCCCTGTATCTATCAGTAACACAAGCTCACCATAAGCAGGGTGATACCCAGAGCAATGCAGAAGAGTACAGGTCCAGTCAGGTCCGTTTCGTGCATGATGCTGCCATCTGCTGGCATAACTGGGTTTAAAACCGTCAGAGTCTTCTGCCAGATGTGGTCAAAGTTAATTCCCAGCTCTGTGGAATTTAATAAAGGTTTGGATTTAAATCACATTTAAACTGAACTATAATTTAAAAGGAATCCCACATTATCTTTTCAAAAGCGAAATATATACAAAATATTTCTTTCTGCTTTAAGTTTTCATATGGAAACACTAAAAACAAACTTACTTTTAGTTCAGTGAAACTCTTTCTTATGAAGATATTATTTCAAAAGTTGGTATTAAATAACCCCTCCATGAGCCGACACCTTACCGTGGTGGAGGGGTTTGCGTGTTCCAGTGATCCCAGGAGCTAAGTTGTCCGGGGCTTT
>JAODKN010016544.1:0-10077 GCA_026774425.1 Petrocephalus zakoni
TGGCAGTTCAGCCTATTTTTCAAGCCCACGCTACCCTTTTAAGACAATAGCTCATCTAACGAATAAGGCTGAACCTTTGCCACCGAGTAATATTGGTATTGAACATTTTAGGTACTTCTTTAAAAATAAAATTACAAACATTAGGCTTCAAGCATGACCAAATGGCTCACAACTAACTAACTCTGAACGCGAACACACCCTTAATGGTTTTTGAATTAATAAACAGGAGCAAAAAACTGTAACTACTAAAAATGAAATAGATCACTTGTCCAATGGACCATACTAGGCAGATTCCAGTCAGGCTTCCACCTGGGACACAGCACTGAAACTGCCTTAACTAAAATTGTAAATGACATAACTGATGCCAACAGTGTGACTGTGCTAATGCTTTTAGACCTTAGTGTAGCCTTAGATACGGTTGACCATTTCACCCCATTTCCAAGATTTAAATTTGATGTTTGGTTGGGTGGAGCGGTGTTGAAGTGGATATCTGACTAATGGATATCAATGTGCTCAAGTGTCTAATGATTGTATTCCATTGTCTATGTCACCAGTCAAATATGGAGAACTACAGGGATCAGTTCTTGGCCCTTTACTGTTTTCTCTCTACATGCTGCCGTTAGGTAACATAATGAGAAAACATAATGTTAACATTCCTATGTGGGCGACATCCAAATACACATTTCAGTTACACCTAATGACACCTCATCCACTGTCACTTTAGCCAATTACTTCAATGAAGTAAAGACCTGACTGAAAACATTTTAACACGAAATGCTCAGATAACTGAGGTTCTGATGTTTAGAGGCAAGTTTAGGAATGTCACAACCTCCACACTCAACTCCAAAGGGCTGAACATTTCCTTCAGCAACTCAGCCCATAACCTAGATCTTAGATACGAGCCTCTCATTCAAATTGCAGGTGGATGCGGTCTACAGCTACCCAACATCGCCAAACTACAATGATTTCTTTCTACTCAAGACACTGAGAAATTGATATATGCCTTTGTATACAGTAGGCTAGACCAACGTTTCCCAACCCAGCCCTTGGGGAACACCAGACAGTCCACGTTTTTGCTTCCTCTCAGCCCCCAGCACACCTATACCAGGTATTCGGTGTTCCTGAATGGTTGGGAGCTAGGAGGGAGCAAAAACATGGACTGTCTGTCATGGACTATGTTCAGGATGTCGAATCTGTCTCAGTCTTTAAGTCTCATCTGAAGGCCTTTTACTTCAGTTTTGCTTACCAGCAATCAAACACATAATACACCAAAACTATAGCTGCTGGTGCTGCTGTACATGCCACTTTTTATCAGCTATGCTTGTCCATTGATATGTCAGTACATGGTCTGGCCATCCATGCTCTTTGCCTTCCCACATGTCTGGATGGTGCCTGGGGGGGTACCATCTGAGCTGGAGCCCTGGTTCAGTCCCATGGAGGGGTGACATCATGGCTATGATTTACAAACTGCAACATCATGGTTGCAGCCTTCAACCTGTCACCCTACATAGCCAACATACAGCCAAGTCAATGCTGTGCAATCAAGCCCTTCTTGTTGATTTTGACATGAGTACAAGGCTATGTTGAAATGTTTGTCTGTAACAGTTAGGAGTACTGACCCACCTGTCAATTTGACACTACCTCTCACCGCCAATCATGAACGTGACCCAGAAGTATTGATATTCCTTCACTAAGATGTGATTTTCCCCATCACCTGTATGGAGCAATCCACTCTTTTCTAATTGGAGGATTTGAAAGTGCCGATTCTCACCACAGTATATGCTGGGGAATGTGGTCATATGCCTTCTCCAAGTTTAGAAAGCACACTCTGTTGGCATATTCCCATGAACCCTCACATTCCTGGATTGTTCCTCCTGAATCCTTGGTTTGACCACTGGACTTTGCAGGACTCATGAACAGCTTTTGCAAGGGAGGCTGTGATCCCCCAATAATTGGAACACACCCTCTAGTCTCCCTTCATAAAAACAGGGACCACCACCCCTGTTTACGAGTCTATGAAGCATTCAAGAGAAGGGTGTCACTGTTTTCAGTATGGGGGGGGATTCAATTGGTGACAGAGTCAAATCCCTCCTCTCACCTTATCCTGTATGACCATATATACTGTACCTATGTACAGGCTACCCACCCATTTCAATATTCGCTGTACACAATCATTCACACGTATGCAACTGAAATGATCGGCTACAAGTTTTTTTCCCCATGGTCATTTGGTTAGTAATAACAAATTGCAAATAAGTTCCCCCAACAAATGTATTCATATTTTTAAAAGCAAAATCCAGGAAAATATTGGGTGAGACAAAAACCACTGTTTTGAATACTGAGTATGAGCAACACCTATAATTCAAGAGGCATGGCAACCTCATCAGCGCAACAATATCTAGTTCTATCAACATCTTTCAAATCATTTCACCTACCCTAACAAACTTTCCATCACAGTGGGCTTGACAATAATATCAAAAGCTACAGTGATATTCTGATCAACCATGGGATTCCAACACCGCCTCCTATTTTGAAGACAAATCTACAGGACTAGGGAGCTCCTCCACGTCTTCCTTTCATTCAGTTTGATTTATTTGAAATAATATTAACAATGCTATCAGTAACACATAGTGATAGTCTCTAATGATGCCAGTAATGTTATGTAATAATAATAAATGATAATGTGACTTACAGTGGTCTCCCAGCGAAAGATATTGCTATAAAAGCAAAGCCAGTTTTCCGACAAATACAAACGTCCCTGCAGCAAGATGTCCTTCTGGAGAGCACAGGAGTAATCTAAGGTAAAATGGCAGGACTGATTAGTCTTTGCAACTAAGTTCAGTACATTACTACAGTACATTACTAACAATGTCTTTCAAAAAAAGAACACAAAAAATAAAAACATTTAAGCCTTTTTAAATATCATATCAATACTGACCCACTATAAGTCTCTCAGAGTCAGGCAACTTCTTGAAGAGTTTACGGAAGTCTTCATTCCGTTGCTTGTAGGTAGGACTGAGTACCTATGAGAAGGATAGTGTGTGCACAATGCACAACAGAGAATGAAAGCAGGTAAGATGACAAAGAAGAACACATTCAACAGAGAACAGAATTGGAAAGTTCAGCAGAAAAGCAAAAACAAGGAAAACAAAAGCAATTAATTAGACTATTAACATCTCATATGCTCAGGACAGGCTCCGCGGGTCTGTGCCTATAAGCGCAGGGCTGTAGGTTCAAATCCCATGGTAATTTCAAAGTTGGGGCCTGAGCAAGGCCAGTTGCTCCAGAGTCTGAACCAGATTTTTTAATTATATATGTGACTTTGGATAATATCTGCTAAATAAGTTGAATCAATCCAACTACACAATACTAGTTAAAATACTGATATGCTATTAGTATTAAAACATCTAATGCCACGTACTTACATTATACCAGCTCTGTATTTTCTGAAATAAAGAGAACATGCATTCAGTGATTTGTAAAAGGGCATAATGAGCTACATAAATAAACCGCAAAAGAAGCAGCAGTCTTGCAGTAACTAAATGTAGCCAGAAGCTCTAATTTAATACAGATGACAGCAGTTGCTTATTTATTTCATATAAAAGTCTTGTCTGTCAGTCTGCTAGCTGCTTACATTCACTGTATGTCTGTATCTGCATAAATCTTTTTGCAATCCCACAAGGCAAAACATATAAATGACAAACTGTGCACAAGGTTTCAGCGAGAAAATGAAGGCCATAACCCTCCTGGGTACCGAGGAGCCCTACCTTGGCATTACGTGTGAAGTGTCGAGGAGCTAGGGCGTAGGAGGAGGAAGAGGATGATGAAGGAGTAGGGGTCAGTGGGCTGTCCGAGCCCCCAACACTGCGCTCCTGGCTCCAGTCACCCTCAGCAGCCCTACCCACCAGCATTCTGCGACGCATGGAGGGCGAGCTCCCTGGCGTGCTACGTGGAGAGTTACTGGCAGTGCTGCAGAACAAGACGGCAAAAGAAGAAACGTTAACAAGGAATAATGCAGGCAAAGAAGAAGCTATTCGTTTCAGCCCAACGTCAGCTCCAGGGCTCCTCTTGTGTTTTTCATCTTTGGCATATCGGAAATGTGGGTCGAGGTTATTAACAAAGTTTAATAATTTCAGTAAAAATTATTACAAAGGTCTGTCCTATGGAAATAGTTGTATTTGTTCATGTTCCATTCCTGTTAAGGAAGACAAGTGTGCCGCCCCCCAGGTCAAAGATCAAGTCTGGAGTCAGAGTCAAGTGTGTACACAGAAACATACAACAGCTGAAGATCATCACAACCATGACACATGGAAAATAAAATATTTTAATGTAAAAATCAAGAAAACATAACATATTGAAAACTATCATTTTTTCAGATAAATACTTAGTTTTTTCATATTACTTTTTTCATTTCTTTATTCACTTATTAAAAAGAATCAGATTTCTCAGCCACATTATATTACCACTTAATTAATGCTGCAGGCATCAAGAATGAAAGAGCAGGAAAACGGAGAACATCAACAGATACTCCAACTCGGAGTTCACATTTGTTGAGATGAATTTGAATAGCTGGTATTTTTTTTAACATTTGAATGGTGTGGCACATGTCTTCTGCATATTAGCTGGAAGGTTAGTAGTTCACATCTGTACAGGCAACAGCCACAGACGAAGTGGCAAATAGGATTGATTATATAATGGGGACACTCAGTATAGAACATACATAACTGTTTAGTCTAATTCAGCAATCTATTTATCTATGAAAGCTAAATTGTCATACATTTCCAAGAGCTTTGTCTTTATTCTATGTGCCCCATTCATTCGTATTACCGCCTCAACTTTTCACATATTTCCTGTATTTTCAGTCGTTCCTCATTTCTTTATTTCCAGCTACCCTGTTTTAATAACACCATTCTTCATGCTTTCTCAATCCAGTTTTGCGTCTGCCAAAATGGACTCAGAACCTGACAGCTTGATTTAGGTTGTCCTGGTGACAGACCAGGGTGCTGGAATACCCAAGGTGAAGTAGCTCATCGGCACAATGCCCCCTACTAATACTATGGCAATAGGAGGTAGCAGCAATAGCAGGCCATCATTTTGTTTTAAATTAAAACTATACCAAAGCAGTAATCGGTAGTACTATTAGTAAACAGCAAAATGCAAACCACTAAAGCTAATTAAATCATTACACCATTAACGCTATTTTGTGAGCGACTTAATGCAATGTAGGCGCCTTTACAAATTGAAATTCACCGTCATTATGCGTGCAACACCAAGATTGTTGCCGTGCATCAAATGTAGCAATTTACGAATTGCGAATTCGCCTCGCAAAACTTAAAATGTAATACACAAAGATACACAATATATCTTGACTCAATTCGCGCCGAATAAAAATAAATATATGCGTTTTACATTATTTCATGTACAGCCGCAGTCGTTTATTGAAAAAGAAATCGGTCATGACAATAAAGCGACTACGCTTCATATAAAAATCAAGTTAAAAGTACACACAGATCTTTATTCAGGTCATTATGAACACGTCTGGGTACTTACTCGAACATGTCATTAAATGCTGCAGAACGCACGGCTGACGTGCACGATGACAATAGCGCGCATATGGCAGAGTAGCGGCTGCAAGGCGCGGAGCCCGCAGGAGGCAGCGTCTGCCTTCACGCTCCCTCACGCTGATAAATAAGCATTTCTCCGCGGCTCTACATCGCTCTCAACTGAAGGGATCCTCGGGCATTCCGGCTGTCTTAATGGCACAAACTCTACATCTACACCTTCGCCTCTTTTTGTCATTACGACGCAGTAATAAACCGGTAAATCGTTAGCTTTGACACAGTAGGCGGTGGGGATAAGGGTGGAGTTAGATTAATACGAAGATTGCCGATTATAAGGATGATTTTCTATGGTTGGATGCCGAAGAGAATTTTGCATAGTGGCCTCTGGGTACACAAAAATATAAAATTGTTGTCAGTTGCTTATTTAGAATGAATAACGTTACACTTGCTAATCTAGGTTTCGTTTCGTTTAAGTTTGGGAATGGCCAGTATAATACCTGATTATGCAAAACAAATAGACAGGAGTAAACCTCAATGAGCAACACAAATATTGATGCAGCGAGGTTTTTGTATTTCATTTGTCATAAACAGATATACAGATCCTACAAATACATGTCCACGAAAAACTTCAATCAACATAATTTTGTAACAAAGTAATTATTCGACAAAGAAACAATTATTCATGGTCCAACTGAACTTAAAAAAAAAACATGCAAGGTAGTATCACAAACACTCCGGTTATTTTGCAGGCCATTTATCTTTCCAGATAGAGAGGAAGAACCCAGTGTAACTAAATACAATTCCATCCGGAACCACAAATACTTATCTTAAAACCATTGACACACTTTATTACTTCCCAGGTACACTGATGCCCAGAGGTACCATTATTAAACATAATACAAAAATAACAAATATTACAATATACAGCACAAACAACAAAATTTAATGTAACATATGAACAAACTTGTCTTGGGTTATCAGGCAGTTGAAACGTCATGTAGGAACCTGCCTCAGAACGTGCGTTACAGATCTGCCACATTCTGAGAATGAACAAAAGAATTTTTCAAATGGCACTCCTCAGGCAAATAAATGTTTGTATTTTCTCCCCAAGCATGTCAACATATATGTACAAGTGCAATGAGGTTGTGATCAGTGGTCTACTAATAACTGCGTTAATAAATATCCATTCATCTTCCAAAAGCTTAATTTGGCGAGGGTGAAAGGCTACGCAGAGCACAAGCCACAAGCACACCCTTGATGAGATGCCAATTCATCACAGATTAATAAATATAATTGTAATAAACATTAAAGACATCAGACAAAGCTTTTCATATGAGACCTTCCTCATAACAGGAGACCTGAATGACAAAGCAAACCCATGGATTACCTAACAGTGACATACGTGCAAGCACAAGCCCAGACTAGTAAGTGATGATGTCATGCATTGGGATACACCCCAAAAGACAACATATTCAACCATCTCCACAATTACAGTATGCTTCATTAGGCCCACATATTTGTCCTTTTGCATTTCCATCTCTTATATACCCAATTATGAATCCCTTTATAAAATAAGTGATACAGACATTCACTTCATAATATGTACAATTGTCTTCTTCTGAATTGAAACTGGATATGTCTATGATTATCAAAATTTCTGTCTTGTAGCAGAGAGATATATACACTTGTTCATGGTAGCCCATGCTTTCCCAACAAGCAAGCATGCTTTAACTTAAACCATAATCTTGATGCTAAGACATTTTAACGACCAATCTATCCGTCGGTCTGTCTGTCCATCCATCCGTCCATCAACCTCTAATCCAGTACAAGGTTGTGGGCAACCTGGGAACTTATTTATAAAGGGTTTGTATTAGAGGTCGACAGATATTTGGCATTTTTTAATGTATCGGCATCGGCCGATATCCAAGTGTAGTACGCCGATTTACAGACAGGCACATCTGCGGGCAGCCCAGTTGCCGGTGAACACGTGACCCATTCTGCCGCCTGTGCAGGGTCCCAGCCAGAACTTTCATAAGAGTCCTGGGAGAGAACAGAGCGGCTTAAATTACCTTCAACTTAAATTAAACAACTTAAATTAACACGTTACTATCTGAGCAGAAACCGGTATTGCGCCATCTATAGGATTGGCATACTCCTATTCGGAAAACCAGTTAAACTCGCGCCGTTACAAAATGGGAAATAGGAATCGATTTTGTGTCCTGTATGAATAGATTTTGAATCGGAAGAGATAGAATCGCGATTCTTTTGTGAATAGATTTTTTTGTACACCCATAATAGATTGTGGTGTTGGTGTTTACAAATAGAAATGACAAAGGATTAAAAAACAACTATTGTTCATAGTTATTCAATAAAACTGTTCACTTACTATTACAAAAATATTGAAAGCCTTATGGAGATGAGCAAGTGAGAGGGAGCTGGGACTGTAGACAGCAGGAGAGAGTGGTGGGCAGGGATATGCTGATGTTTAACCAAATAGAAAAGCTGGGCACCAATTCATCAGATCTGGATATGTAATAATACGGGTAACAGTCTTTTACAAAAATATGTGCATATATATAGTTTCCAGGCAGCACATTTGTATTTCATCGCATATAGATGCCAATTATCCTAAACTGTATGTCTTTCGACGGCGGGTGGAAACTCGCACAATACAGGGAGAACACTCAATCTGTACATACCCAGTGCTGAGGTGTGAGGCAACAGCTCCAGTACTTTTGTTCTAAGTAAAGTGAATATTACTACCATAGCCTAGACTGATATACATATGCAGAATATGTCTTTGTCATATCTCCCATCACAGAATATTTTTCCATTGCAATAACAGCATGTGGAAGTCTTGCAACACTATGCTATACCTTATATTAATTTCATTTTTATTTATTTTCAAAGTGTGCTTTGCAGCTTAATTCCTCTTTCTTGCATTAGGCTAAATTTAGTTCTCCGTTTACGCGTACGTAAACACCAAGCTGAATTATAACTGCCATGTTTACTGTAAGTGATCCTGACAAGGTGGACATGATCGTGGTCCATTTCATTTCCCACCACTAATAGACAGACATTGTTATACGAGTGCATATCTAACCAAGTTCTTGTCTTCTGCATATCTGTCTGATTTCCCAGACTCATTATGGATGCCTTTATCTAAGCAACATCATATTTTAGGTGCATGCTTTGTCTGTCTTTATATACCTATTACGAATTATATATACAACAAGTCAGGTCAGGTTCCTGTTGTTCCTTGAAGTGGCAAACTTTTGTTCACAAGCATGGTCAAAAATTGGGTTCACGGCAAAGTACATTACCAAAGTACATACAGGTGCAATATCGCCAAGCATACAAAGTCAGTGGATACTCACAGAAATTAAACTGTACAAGTTTAAATGTAATGTGTAAGGTGGTGCCTCAGCTAGCTTTACCATCATCCTAAAGCCCACATTATTATGTTTAAAACTGGCCATTTAATACATACGCAAATATCTTTAAGACTAAATTTAAATCAGGATGTTCAGACTTCGTGATTTTCGATTTCGCTTTCGACATTTTTTCTAGATCGGTTCACTAAAATCTGTCAAATTCTTAAGTTCTAGCTAGTTAGCGAACAGCGACGAAGTCTGCATGACAAAACAAAGCACTTAGTAAAACACAGAAGATACAGTGTTTCACTCTTCCTCCGCCGTGCGGGATTTTCATTAGACACAGTGCACTATTTATCAGAGTAAAAAGGTTAACGGATAACGGGTAAAACCGGTGAATATATGTACCTACCTCCCGTTAGACGAATGTCCCCCATTGCGGTGATCCTGCTCGGCCTCCAGGACGAGCCGGGCGATGGTACGAGGCGTGACACTGAAATCGCTTTTTTCAAAGGAGCACATCGGCATAGTCATACAGGCACAGGACGTTCACCATTAGTCAGAGCTAGCTGATCACTTTTAGTGTGCTTAACTATCACGCTAAAACCCCAGTGGTTCGTATAACGAAACAAACCGCAGACGGAAATGCATACTCCAGCAGTCTGCTACTAATTTAATGTTAATGTTTTTTTCCTCTTTACCGTTCTCTACCAAGAAACACGTAACTTTCTTAAATTCGCTAATTTGGCTGTAATCCCGATATTTACTTTCACTGATATATACATCTACTAGTCGTCTAAACCGGTTCACAACATTATCGAACAAACGCAGTTCTTAGAAGGAAGGTAGAGGAGTGTTTTTTTTTTTACATTTTAAGTATTTGATTCCCAAGAATCAATATTAAATTTTAGGCAGTAATGAACAGCTTTTGAAAGATATTTCATAATAGATGCGGTACACGGTTTTAAAAAATATATCATTGGTATTACACTTTTTGAAACAAACCCCTTCGTTCAAAACTTTTGGTACAACCCGCCTCGCGAAACGGGTGATGTAAAAAGTAACGGATACTCTTGATGGAAAGGCGCTACAACCAATCAGGGTGAAGACTTCTCCCCCAAAAGGCGTACTAACAAATACAC
>JAODKN010016545.1:0-10076 GCA_026774425.1 Petrocephalus zakoni
CCCCCCCCCAATATCCCCCACCACTACTGATTCCCCCCTTCACCCCCCCACACCCCCGCGGGCGGCCCTCAAAATAAATAAATAAATAAATCAGTGATTCCACACTGACGTTCATTCCTACCAGAAACAAACAGTGAACAAAAAGATTTTATGAACCCTTTTAGTTTATCGTGAATAGTAACGCTTAGAGCTATAACTCCCAGTGAGCATTTCAACATAATGTGCTCTTTTCCATAATAAACCCTTTGGGTACGAGCAGTAACTGTAATTGCCAGCAAGCATTTCAGCATAATGTCAAAGCTGCATTTTAATAAAAGTATTACAATCAGGCAACATGCTATGAAAGTATGACATCTTTCAGCGTGCCAGATGGTCCCGTGATTGGCATGACTGCAGTACTGTTCCCTTAAGAAATCAGGACACACAATGGTAGAATTACCCCATTAAGTGCCACCCAAATTCACAGTAAGATTAATCACAACTGTTTAATAGGTGTGTTAAATTACAGAGGATATAAAAAAATTCATTTGTTCAACTGAATATTTACAAAGAACCAAACAGATTGCTACTTGGAAGCACAATTCATAATCTGTAACCTCAGGCAAACTTTTCAAACCCGTTATAATGAAGTCCATTTATCACCGATCCCATCAGTCAGGTCCAAATGTTTCCACAAATGCCACCGAGCAAAGTCCAACAAGTTGGACAGAAATTATTAATATCCAGTGAGGCTGCACTAATCTGAACTATTACTCTCCAAGAAAGACAGCTACAGTTGCAAATGGTTGCACTACCCTCTACTGGGGGTAAAATTGCAGTTACCCAAAAGACCAATTATGCAAAAAATATAACCAATTGATGTATACATGTTATACATCATTCTCTAGATTCACTTGGCACATTTTGCAGTAATTCCCAAATTACGCAACAATGGCTGATAGCCGATTCAAACTTAGTTACATTTGTTACAAAAGTTTTGCTTCCCTTTGTTAACAGGCCATAAAAGTTCAGTCAGCTGGCCAGAAGGAGCTAGTCAGCATGTTTACGATGTCAACCAGAGGGGAAAGGGCATGTAAGGCAGGATCAGGAGGAGACAGCCCCCCCCACCCCCCATGACAGGGGCAGCCACTGGACAGCAACAAGATGGGAAGAGCTGACAGTGCTTCTCCATCAGCACGGGTGCTATAATTCGTGGGCAGTTTGCCACAACACCTCGCAGCCATGTGAGGATGACGGAACATCATGGCCGGCAGAGATTTGTGGTTATGGGGGCGAGTGGCCCATTGGGAATGCCGGCGAGGAAGTGCGCAAGTCACAGGAAGGAGGAGGCAGCCCTGGTGAGACTGAAGCCCCAAGTCTGCCTGCCAGCAAAATGGGTGGCTGCTGGTAACACTGTGGCCCCGCACACTGCACAAAGGGACAAACCTAAGATGGGGCTCTTCTATCGGATCCCAAGAAGTTTTATGGTCACATTGTTCTGAGGTTGCCCATAGGCTAATGGAAAAGACTTGATGTCCTCACAAGACGAGGCAGAATGACAAGATATTAATTTCTACCAGAATCCGAAAGCAAGTGCATATGGGCCAAAAAACAGAAAATTGCACAAAAGAAACAAAAAAATAAACATCCAAACAAGTTAATGTCCATTAGCTTAACTGTCCCGAGGTTACACTGCACAATTATTACTGGAACTGTCACTACGGTGACCATCACATGGCAACCATTCATGAACAAGCTGTCTCCTCAGGAGTTTCGCTCGTCTTCCTTAAATCCTAATGGATCAAGCCATGCAATTCGTACGTCTACTTCAATAAAGATAATACAAAGATGGATTAAAATATTAACTTTATTAGAACAAAATGCATTCTAAAACAATCAGTTTTGTATATTACAATCAAATATCAATCCAATATCAAGTCATCATATAATGTCATCAAATAAAAGTAATAAAAAAATATTTTTTTAACAGAATTCTTACCCCCCATTTACCCAGTGACCTAACTAACCAGCACGGGACAAACTAATACTAAACTAATACTGGTCTCTTTCTAGGGCTGCAGCAAAAACGTCGCCATCAATATTTTACTTTGATGCAGCTTTTAAAAAATGATTTTAATTAAATTACCTTTTTGATTTTGAAAACGTTTCATTATAACAAATGTTTTCCTTCAATATCACTATGTAATTATGAGAGTAGTTCAAATTATTACAAAAACGAAAAGGTGGTTTGTACACTGCAAGGTTTCGATAGCACATCACAACAGCACTAGTGCTATGCATGAGAACCGGAAGAGAAAACACAGGTTCTATTCTGGATGCTAGGTCATTGGTGTAGGCAAGTCTATTAATGTCTATTAATGTTGATTAAATTACCATTAGTATGGAGAACTTTTTAATATCTTTCGTTCTTGTAGCTGCTAATACACCCATTATTTGTTGCCCGTTATCTTAAAATTTCCATAAGGTACATAAGCGCTTAAGAAAATGTTTAGGCTAGAATATGGGCATATTCTACGCTGACTGACGTGTTGGGCTTGTTGGGACTAGTGTTATTGTAAACTAAAACAAATAAAAATGGACACCAAATGAAAAAATACATGAACTGAAATAAAAAAGAAAATTATATTTATCATAAAAAGTGCCAGACTTTAAACTACAAAAATGTATGACTTTCTTGACTTAACCACTTTGTGAAGGCACATCGTGGAAACATTTTAAATCACACACCTCTACAAGCATGGATTAGGTAAAGCAACTAATTTTCATATTTGGTAACTGTTCTCTGACTTTGGTAATAGTTCTGAATTCTGTGAAAGAAAGTGGCATGCTGCAAGACTCAAAGAGTGTTTAGCACACATAACTTGACCACTGTGCAACACGCAGAAAAGCTGTCCAAGATGATTATTCTTATATTTATCTTTTTCTCTTCAGGCTATGGCAGCTTTTAACATTAGCAAAGGTTAGACAACCAATTTAATTAATCATGGACAGGGTAAGTGAATTCTCTCTCGGTTTCAGCACTAAATATTATATATTACCTCTAAGTTCTGAATAATCAATTTATCATATATTGTATAGTCTGTATAACCAAGTGTCTGATTTTGGCACCAGAGACGTTCCCTTATACACATTCGTATTATTCTTTACTTTGTATTCCCATGTGGGTAAATGAGGGGGGAGGGCTGTATCTGCAAATTATTGTGAAATAGAAATATTCAATGAATCAAAATATTGCAATAAAGGTCACATGTATTTGTTACATGTAGTAGACCATTTTCTGCCATTAGGTAATGCTGGTCCTGTCTGCCAGCTACCAAAAGTATATTTCAGACCCACGGGTATGGCTGAGTGGATGAGATGATATCTATAATTATCACGGTATAAGTTTACTCTAGATCAATGTGCCAAATACTCAATGAGAAGGCGACAAAGACAGAATGTGGCCGGTGACATGCTTTTCATCGCTAAATGATATCACTGTGACTGTACTTGTCGGGACTGTCAGTGGAGCACAAACGCAGACACAGCCGTGAAAATACAAACGGGGAATTTATTGAACAAATAAGAGCATGCCATACGGCAGTCAGTTAGACAAGAGAAAATAATCAAAACAACAGGACAACTCACTGGAAGAGCAGGTAAGTCCAAAGCAACCCCTTCAATAAGAGCAATCCAGAGAGATCCAAAAGAAAAGTCCACAGTAAAATTCAGTCCATGAGAAATACCGACCGTAATAATCCACAGCGACTTAAGAAACAATCGGAAGTATGCCAGTGGCAATGTTTGTTAAATGATGACTAAAATAACCTGTTCATCTCCCATCTCAGACTTGCAAAATGCTGTTTCAGCATGCTTTGAACCATTTTTTGAACTGAGAGCTCCATCTAGTGGGGTCAAAAATAAGAGAAAATTGTCATTTTGAGAAGTGTTTGTGAGGTTCTGACAGTGTATAACTATGATTAATCATTTGGTTTCTTCAATTTTAACACTGAAGTAAAAATCAGCCTTTAAACGGGAAACGAATAACATTTGACATTTATCGTGATAATTATCGATATCGTCCAATATGAAAATACGGTAACACTTAACGGGACACATAATATAATATTATACTATCACTTATGTATAAATTCCTTAGTTACATACTGATCTCATGTATAATAATTGTGACTCATGTTTTACTCAAGTAGTTACTATATCCGTTAATGTATCTGTAAATCCTGTACACCTTTGTGAACTACTGAAGAAATTACTAAAGGAAGGACTGAATAAGTAAAATACTGATCTCATTTGTTCATCATTAATGAATCATGATGCATCTCAAGTGATAACTATATTTGTTCATGATTTGTTAATGATAATTTGTACTTCAGTAGTAACAGTTATTACTGAGTATTTGTGCCATGTCAAGTAAAGTGTTACTGAAAATGCTTATAGTGAGGACATTTCAGGCATATTGTCCCATTCTACCTGTGGGAAACACTGAATTCATATATCCACCTGAATATATAGGCCAGCAGAGTGATATCCATCTACCCTCCATAAGCACTTATCCAGTACAGTATCTACACCAGCAAGCAGAGGCGTCAAGTCAGATGATATGATTTACACATAATTACGATGCAAAGTTAAATGAAATTACACGGGAGAGCCAAATGATTTTTATTCTGTTTCCAGAATAAATGTGCTGATCTTACAATAGCCTTCTCTAGCCATTTAACATCAGTCACCAATGTAAACACCACAAAAGAAATGTAATACTTCTGCAAAGAATCCAATTACCACGTCTGATTGGAAACGTGAATATGAATTCTGTCCACAAGAGGTTCTTGTTCTTTACAAACTTTACGAATATTAACTTGTTTCTCTGACACTCCCCACAGAAACTCCCATTTTTATCTAATTACACATTTTATTTTTTTGTAAAGCTATTAAACTGCTTCAAGTGTCCTGCAGGAATGGGGACCTACTGGGATCTGAACCAGCTATCTTCAGGTCATGGCTAAAACTTTGTCCAGTCTTAGCTCAAACCCACATTGTTCCACTTCAATTCTCTTTTTCGCATCTGCACGCACAATGACCTATAAAACTCTAAACAGAGATGCTCTCTAAAATGTCAGCAAATAAAATAAGAGATACACAGTTTCACCAACGGGTGGATATGTTAACAGAGCCGCTCAGGTTAACAGAGTCAATTAAGGTCCTTTCCTGAAACTGGAACAAAAAAAAAAAATCATGCATTTCCTTACCCACAATGCAACATTCAGCCCACTCCTCACCTTTCTACTCATAATACAAGCAACCTCTCCTTTTTTTTTTAAACCCCAAAAAGTCCACTGAAAATGTACTTAGTGTCATACATCATTACTCGTTACATCATTACATCATATGTCATTAAAAACATGACTTGAGGAGCATTTCCGGGGTGAAGCATGAGGAACACCAGTACTCAGGCACCAGGTGACTCAGGATGACAAAAACAAAGTGTGGTCATCCATTGCCCCATGGAGGTTTGTGGGGGCCCAGGAAACAGCGCAGCAGAAAACTATAGCAGCCAACTTCCCCACTGAGGGGGTGAAAAGCTAAAAAGCTGAACTAATTGTGGTGAGCAGATTAAGTAAGAGCCATGAGACCGTGAAGCGGATGCTGACACAGCAAGATGGAGGGAGACACCCGGGCACACTACACCATACAGGGCTGCTGCCAGTCACTCAGGACCGCCAACAGGACTGCCCAGGGACATCTCGGATTCATCCTCATCAGTATAGATGTAGGACCACTTGGGGCAGGTTTGTTGTTCGTGGGGACTCACTCAAAAGATCACTTCTGGGCCCCCTTCCTCCCCAAAGATGCTCAAAAACTAAATAAACAGCTAATGATAGGGGTGTAAACATTGCCCCCAAGGCAATTCGAAAGAATTATGAATATTGAGGAAACAATTCAATGTGACAGATTTTTAATTTCCATCACAGTTCGATTTGATTAATTGATTATACAATTATTTTGATAAAAATAGGTTTCAATGTCACTTAACTTAAAAAATCACAATTACCACCATGGGAACTACCATCCAATTACCACCTTTATATTCATTTTTATTGTTATAATCAAATAGATCATTTACATTGACTTGTTCCATCAAAAGGCCAACTCATTGCCTACAGTATACAGAAAAAACTGAAACACAAAAGGAAGCAACACTAGACTGGGGAGGTTTTCAGCAATGAGGCTTCTCAAAGACAAATGAGCCCATGAAATCCCTCGTCCTCCACTATGAAAATAGAGATGGTTGCACTGGAGTTTATTTTAGTAAATGCATATCTCCATCTCTGGCAATGCCAACTTTGAATATCGATAAAGTTTAATATTAGGTGAAAGGTGATTGTCATTGCTGACACACCACAGCACACGAGAACGAAATGTGTCCTCTGCATTTAACCCATGTGACATTGTGACAGCAGTGGGCAGCTAACTCAGCACTCGGGGAGCAGTGCTCGGGGAGGGAATCTTGCTCAGAGTACTTCAGTGGTACTTGCGGGTCGGGGACTTGAACTGGCAACCTTACAGTTGCTTCCCTAACCAGTACACCACCACTGCCCCTTAGCCAACAATATTGGCCAACATAAAACCAATCACGATTTTAACGAAAAATCAGTCAAAACCCATGTTAACCAATGTATTGTGCATCTTTAACAACAACATAACTTTTTCTTTAGCTCGCTAGCGTACTACCTCAAGGTCCTCACCACTGCTACCACACCTAGTCTCTCTGCAAAAAGGGCCAGCAGAAAAATGGTCTACTACATGTGATAAAGGTCACACATTTTTGTTGTTTAACATATTCCGCAAAAGCACTGTGGCACAAAGATTACCTTAAACATTCAAGAAGAGCGTTATGCTCTGCAAAACAGTTTCCCAAAAGTATCCTAGCGCAAAGATCATCAGGTAGCACTTCTTTTATGAATATTAATGACCTTCCACTACTATCCTATGTTTTGGAGATCCATGTCCTTGTAGCATGTGAATGTGAGAACACAAACCAGGAGTACCACTTTTACAGGAGTACAGGAGGATTTAGCCTCCAAAAATCGATTCTCACGCGACAGAACAATGCAGTTGTATCGCCACCTTAATACACACATCACGATGCATCTTTAACCCACAAATTTAATCAGTTAGTAACTCCACCACTGAACCAAACCGGTGCCCAGTTGTCCAGACAACAAGCCGAATGGGAAGAGTGATGTTTTTGATGGTTTTCTGTGACCTATTCATGCCAAACCCCCACTCAGTCGCCATCAAAAGGGAAGGGGAAGTGAAAGACTAAGCACTGGCTGAGTGTCACCACACGTTATGGCCCACCAAGCCATTCCACACTGAAGCACCATGCCCATCCAGCACTGCAGCTGTGGTCCAGGAATACACAGCCTTCTGCCGAGAGGACTTCCTGTTTATTATATTAAAAAAACACACACAAACAGCTACGACCCCCCCACCGAGCATTTAAAGGTCGCTGTGGTTTGAAGAAGCAGGGGTTCTAACTGGCAGTGTCTCAAACAATTTCCTGTTTACTAATACTGATTTCCAGCAGGCATTGACATGTGGCTAGCTCTTCAGCACTCCTCAGCCTCATATACATCAACCACAACATTTAAATCTTATCCTACACCTCTCTCTACCTATAGATACACACGTATGCATAGATATTTTTATTGCCAGAAGACCGAGTGGCATCAAAGCCAGAGATCAATATGGCGATTCTGCAGGTTTGTCCAATCCACATGTACTTTAAGCCGTTTAATCCCAATTTTTTTCCTGCAAAATAAGTGCATGCATGCTCGTTAAACCTCCCTAACACATAATATGTAAGAATTTTTTCATGTTGGTTATGTTAGCAACAATTGTTCCTTGTGGGATTAAACGGGTTAAGTGTGCAATAGCAGGTAAAAGCAGTAAAATACTTAATTTAAACATAAAACACAGCATGACTTCAGTCAAACTGATACACTGTCCGCTGTCACCACTGTAAGAGGCCAGTGGAAAACTGTGCTGGCTGCCTCCCGACTACAGGTGGCATTTCCCCATCAACTGACTCTGCTTTTCATTTTACTTTAAGCATATTAATGCACAGCCCACAGGAGAAAGGAGACCGGGACCTTAACAGACTACAGGAATGGTAATACCATACTATACAACAATATGCCTACATCTACCACAAAAACACACTGCATTTCCTGCACCTCGGGTTGCCATGGCAGCAACTTGCTAAGGTTCCAGCCGGGGGAGCCTCAAGCTAGCAATGTGAATGACGCCCGTCCTGCTGTTCATTCAATAGATGAGGGTTCATTTACAGTCCGAGAGACCCTCACTGCCACTCGGGACAGGCCTGCATTTTCCTATCAGCAGTTTTCCCCATAGCAGAGGGAATGCATGACATCACCCACGACTCCAAAATGTCAGCTACTACTCGCTCAGGGAAGAGTTAAGACTGTTTTCAACAAGAATAGAGACTCATTATCCACCACAGAAGCCCTGCCCCTAGGAGGAAAACGAAGCAAGTGAAATCCACACCATAAACAGCACCAGGGCAGGATTCGATTACAAAGTAGTAGTAGTATACTAAATACTGGATACGTTTTAGTGACATTGTTAAATATAATTTTTTAATTCAGAATTGGTGACACTTTAAAAATTCTGATTAATTTGGGGGCAGAGTGTGGAACTGGAATCTACCAGAAACCCCTGGCAGAGTGGACATACCAGTCTGGGAAATCCTTGAACTGATACCAATAACCAGCACTTACTCAACATTAACCGTCACAGTGGTCCATCACATGGCTGCTGAGTATATGTGGTCACACGTGTGCGTACAGCTCCCCCCGTACCAGACAGACCACAAAGTAAATCATCAGTGCTGGAGTTGTGTTAAAATGCCAAGCACCATCGCTCCCCCTGTGTACTGCATGAACACTAATGTGCCTCAAAATCAAAACTGAAAGCATACTCAGATTTTAACAGAATAGAAGCAATTCAGGGTCATGGGTGAAAGGGCACAACCTCCACAGAAACTGGTTACAGCAAGAGAATAAGTGAGGACCCAAAGCAGCAATCTGATCGGTGTGACCAAGTCTGAAGAGTTCTTTATTGTCAACACATCAGTTTCCCTTGGGCCACCAATGATGCTACACATAAAAACAAATAAAAAATGTACAACATCCACAATAACAATTTTCCCCACCTTTGCCAAAATAAATTTCCACCTACACACACACACACACACACACACACACACACACACACACACATACACACATACACACATACACACATACACACACCGAACTAGACGTCAACCGATGTTGGTTTTTAGATTGCAAAAGTAGTGCGGGTAGATTGCCTGGTATTCAAAAAATTTCAAAACAAAAAAAAGTTTCAATTTTAGCCAGTCATCTACATTAATGAAGTGACCCAGCTAACCTTCCAATTTACATCTAAAAAGGGATATTAAAAAATGAGTGGGGGAGCCGGACCAAGTAAGGAACCATAAATGTATTGCGCGGTAAGGGTTCATGCAGTGGTGAAAGGTTCGCCAACATATGCTGTAAATATAAAATATACACTAAAGTCAATTGCTTGTGTTACCGCCTCCGCCAACAACATTTACAGTAAATGGATGTTTCGTCCACGTCGGCAGGTTTTACTGCTTCAACTGTGGAACCTTCACAGTCCAACCTGTCCATCCTTCTAGCTCAACACCTGATACTACTAATAAAGCGAAAGCTACAGCTATACAGCCAAGCGCCCTAAGCATGCGTTTGGCAGTGCAGTGATAGCTACAGCTGTGCGCCCTAAGCATGCGTTTGGCAGTGCAGTGTTAGCTACAGCCAAGCACCCTAAGCATGCGTTTGGCAGTGCAGTGATAGCTACAGCTGTGCGCCCTAAGCATGCGTTTGGCCATGCAGTGATAGCTACAGCTGTGCGCCCTAAGCATGCGTTTCGGCAGTGCACTGAGAGCTACAGCTGTGCGCCCTAAGCATGCGTTTGGCCATGCAGTGATAGCTACAGCTGTGCGCCCT